>QLOK01002697.1:31990-55717 GCA_003313805.1 Tricholoma flavovirens
TGTGCTTGAGAAAAGGTGTCGGTTGTATTTTTCTTTTTAATTCCTTTTTTTTTTTGCCTCCCCCTTCACCTTCTTTCCTTACAATGTGTTTTTATAACACCTCCGCCCGCTGTAAATGGCCTTCACAAGACTTTCATTCACATTTGTTGTACTTTTAACACTACTATACACTCTTTTCTCTCCCTCCCACCCCACTTTTCTCCTCCCTCTTTTATTCATTCCATTTTGCCCGCCTACCAGGCAGGTTGATCATCACAATCGCTCTTCAGAATTTGCGAATGGACACTTTTCTGATGCTCGCCTGCGCAGCCGTTCCTCCCGCCGGTTTGTTGTGCCTCTGGTTTCGATGCGTACGGAGGGCGGGGCGACATACACAGGCATGGATATATGGCGTGGAGCCGAGCTCCAAGTCATGGTACATTTGTCAAAGACCACCATAACTGGGCTTATTTATTATCTGCAATGCAAACACCCTTTTACCATTAAATGGTGAAATCAATAGTACTTGTTTGGAATCCAAACGTTTTGAGAGTTTACAGCGATGCGTAGCTCTAATTATTTATAACACAGAAAAGAACATGGTTGCAGCTTATTTGCACCTCTGGCCAACAATCGCCTTGCCGTGCTCCTAGAAATCACCAGTTAAATCAAGTCGAGGAAATTGCAAGAGTCACCTACATCCCATTCCTCTTTGCTGATCCAAAGTTGATGGAATGTTCCCAGACTTGCAAGGATGCTTCCGCCCAACCAGCCCCCATATCGTCGCTCGATAGGGTTCCCGGGAGCATGGATTTTTGGCTGGATTTAAGTCAATTCGAGGTCGAGACGGCAGTGAATATAAATAAATACATACATGAGGGAATGTCCGAGTCAATTCTGCAGCCAGACGATCGCCAAATCCAGACAGCAGGCTGCCGCCTCCGGTAAGGACGACATTGCCCAAAAGGACTTGTCGAAGTTCAGGATCGCAGGCGCGTAGAGATTCAGTGATTAACGTTGGGATGGGATGTGGTAATCCTGGGTTCGAAGCCTACAGGAAGAAAGGTACACTTTGGACTTGACTACATCTTTAGAGAGGGGGGTGTGGAGGACGTACGATGAGATCTGCGGAATGCCGGAAGTACTGCTCGCCGACTGTGAATCGTTCTGCTCCAAAATAGGTGCTGTACCCCGTTGGGAACTCGTATTGTCGTACGCCTCGAGCCAACGCAACCCTACCAGCAAGTACAGCGGTTAATAGTTCCTTACAAGAAGTGAAAAGGCACCCACTGGTCGTTCCAACCCTGCTCCAGTACCCCGGCTACACTCTGAATCCATTCATCGAGTTCTCGGCTTTCAACCCACGCTCGCCAGCTGGCGGTTGTTCCTGCGATGCGGTCTTCCCGAAGGGTGACTTGCGGTGGTGTATTAGGGTCCACAGGCTTGTTCGTGTTTATTAGCCTGAGCATTATTGCAGTATATAGCTTACCGTTTTGTTAGTGATTAGTTGGTAAGGTAGAAGGTCGATGCCCCGACGGACTGGTGTAGGCGAGGTCAAGATATGACGAGCTTGTGCATGAATAAGCCTTGGAAGCGCGGAATATGCGAGTCCTGTGTAGATTATGAGAGTGTTCGCATATTACAACAGGAATTTAACTCGCCTTTTCGAAGAACGAAACCATCCACTACTGGCGTGATACTTGCCATTGTCTGACCAACGTCAATCACAAGGGCAGAGCCTTTTCCTGCAGCAAACCTACAAAGTGTTATAGAGATTTACTCTTTAGCGGCATATTAAAAAATTGACATACGCGTTGAGCACACCGGTGTTGGCAATGTAAAAAGCAGGTACCTTAAATTCTTCAAACATAATCTCCGCCATTCGTTCTCGATGGGCGGGCGTATTCCAAGTAGGCTCAGTAACGAGGATAGGGTGCTCAGATGGTGTACAGCGCATAACATCTTGTATTGCGTGCTCGATGAGGGGAGGGATAGAAGCAAAGTCACCGACTGTTACATGGCTGAGCTGTGTGCGCGACCATCATAACCCCAGAATTTCAGACTTACTGAGTCCATCAATCAAAGGATTCGCGATCTCCATACCACTCCTCCAAATGGACGGGCCGTGCTGCCCGATGTACATTTCGGCTCGTCGCGGTTTTGGTGGTGATTCTGCTCCCATTTCTGCACTTGCCATCGCGACATCTTCTTCCCCAGGCGTTATTTTATAGCCATATGAGGTAGGTATTATTGCTTTAGGAGTATCGTCTCCCGCATATCCGGCTCGTAAGGAGGATGACCCTATGTCTACGACAAGTGCTGATACTTCATCTGTTCAATAACGAGCATCCATAATCAGCTTTGTCCGTTATATAGGAGAAAGGATCCTACCGCCACCGTAGTTAACCATCGTCGAGTTAGACCGCGTCCAAGGTTGTGAAAGCGTAACGTAATGAACGCGTCTCGCCGCGTTCAACTTGAACTTTTACAACAAAGTTGGGAAGTGGTTATTGTCGCATGTTTGAAATCCACGGCAACGCCGTCAAACCTTTTTTTTTACCAACAGACAAAAAATTACGCCTCTCTAGTCTACTCTGGTATGGGGGTCAAAGACATTGCGAAGCACGGCAAAAAGCGGAAACAAGTCAATGAAGATAATGCCAAACCTGCCGTCCTCTTCGAGGCGGAGAATTTGGAAATGTTGAGCGACGAAGAAGATGACGAGGAGGCAGCATCCGACGATGGTCATGTAGATGAATTTCCTGAGATCGACACAAGGAGTGATAGTGAAGACAATAGTACAGAAGGTACCGACGACGAGAGCGACGCTGGAAGTGAGGACGAAGCCGAAGAAGACGAAGACTCCATGGATTCTGACGATGACCTTCACATTTTCCCCCAAGCCAAAACTATCATCTCAGACATTACAGGTCAAGAAAAACGCGTATATCCAGAGATAGAACCCGAATATGATTCTGATTCATCCACGGAAGATGTACGTGTTGCCCTCTTATTAATGCACCGTGCTTAACGATTTAACAGGCCCCCAACCGTGTTGGAAATGTACCAATGCACTGGTACGACGATCTACCTCATGTTGGATATGATATCGATGGTAAGAAGGTGTTACGGCCCGCTCGGGGTGATGAATTGGACAAATTCTTGCAAACTGTGGAGAATCCTTCATCATGGTTTGTGGCCCATATTCCACCGCAACTTTCAAGTCTAACTCCGTGAAGGAATACTGTCTTTGACAAGAATACCCAGATGGATAAGCCTCTCTCGAGTGAAGAACTAGACATCATTCGCAGACTCTACGCAAACGAAGTACCGGATGTAAATTATGATCCGTATGAACCAATGACGGAGTGGTTTACTGGCAAAGGCAAAGAAGAGATCATGCCTTTATCATCTGCTCCAGAACCCAAGCGCCGTTGGATTCCAAGTAGATGGGAAAAACAAAAAGTACGTGATTTGTATTGCCGTCGTTAATCTTGTTTGTCCATATCATGAATCCAGGTCATGAAGATTGTACGCGCAATTCGCCAAGGTCGCATCATACCCTCGAAGCCAAAGACTACATCAATATTCGAGTTCTATTCCATTTGGTCGGAATCATCCTCACTACTTCCTCCTCCACTTCCTGCCCCGAAACCTCGTCTCCCTACGAACTCCGAATCATATAACCCACCCGAAGAATACCTTCCGTCAGAAAGTGAGCGTAAAGAGTGGGAAACGCAGGATCCCGAAGACCGAGACCGAGATTATCTTCCTCAAAAGTATTCAGCCCTACGACTCGTCCCCGCTTATGACCGCTTCATTAAGGAAAGATTCAATCGTCAATTAGACTTGTATCTTGCTCCAAGAGTCCAAAGAGTCAAGCTCAACATCGATCCGAATACATTAATACCCAAACTACCCAGTCCCAGCAGCCTGAAACCCTTCCCAAATTATAGAAGCCTCAAGTTCACCCACGCGAAAGGCCGTGCCAGATGCGTGAGCGTTAGCCCTGACGGGGCTTGGGTTATTAGCGGTGATGAGAGTGGCACTGTTAGTCTTTGGGAGGTAATCGTAGGTCGAGAGGTAAAGAGGTGGCAATTCGAGAGTAAGATTGGAGTGCTAGAGTGGTGCCCTCGGATGGACGTCAGCTATTTTGCTGTCGGAATGTGAGTCAATTTCTGCACGATGACTATTGCTGGATTTTTACTTGCTTGGTAGTGAAGAGAAGCTACACTTGCTCATTCCTCCAAATATACCTGGACCTGTATTATCACTTACTCAAGCCCTACTTGCTCCCGCGAGTCTTCCTCCCCCTCCCCCCACCCCATCCCCAGTCAAATGGGTAACGCCGCCCTCAAATTCATGGTCCATCGATACACCCATTCTCACTGTACATCTTCCTCAATCATCGGGCTTGCCCCAACAGATTTCTTGGCACCGGAAAGGTGACTATCTTGCAACTGTCTGTAAGTGTATAACCAAGTTTTTTCTTATACGGTGTACTTGATGTTCGTCTATAGCAAGTGGTGGTACGCAAAGCGGAGTATGGATCCATCAGATCACGCGAAGGCACTCACAGGCCCCCTTCAAGAAAATCAGAGGCGCGGTACAACTAGTTTTGTTCCACCCTCTCAAGCCCCATTTCTTTGTTGCTGTAAGCGTCGTTCTCTTCTACCTATGTATAAGCACTAATCTCCGTCTAACTAATCAGACGCAACAATATGTTCGGCTCTATAATCTTTCTGAGCAGAAACTCCTCAAGACTCTGACTCCTGGCATAAAATGGATATCATCTATGGATGTACATCCATCTGGCGACCATCTTATCGTCGGCGGTTATGACCGAAAATTGTGCTGGTTCGATCTAGAACTCAGCGATAAACCTTACAAGATTCTAAGGTACTCGAAAACCTCTCTCCAAATGCACTCAATTAACGTTTTGAACTAGATACCACACACGTGCAATACGCTCGCTTCATTTCCACCCTACCTATCCACTTTTCGCTTCATCCTCGGATGATGGAGCCATTCAGATCTTCCACTCAAGGATTTACAATGACCTCATGACAGACCCATTGATCGTTCCTTTGAAGATTCTTCGAGGGCATGAGATTCGAGACGGACTAGGCGTACTGCAAGTCAGGTGGTGCAGTCGGTTTCCTTGGCTAGTGAGCGGTGGCGCCGATGGTAATGTGGCAGTATGGTGTAGTTAAGGTTCATTGCGTAAAAGAACCATGTCAATGGATGCTCCAATAGAACCATGACGAGGGTAAGATCAAGCCCATTGCTTAACCATTCACTCTACCGTCACTTCTCGACGCCGCTGATGCGACATGATTCTCAGGGACCTGGTGCTATATAGCATTCTTATGTCAATGTCACGCATCAATTATCTGTGCAATAGGCCTCTTTATCCATTCAATTAATCAACTGCATTCAATATGATGTTCTACCAAAGCAAGAGATTCTGCCTTCCGATGCCAAGCTTCACGTTGCGTTGGATATTCCTCTCAGCATAAATCGGAAGAGAAGCAATGACATCTGCGATCGGAGCCTACTAGACTATCCGTTTCTTCTTACAGAATGGCGGGCGTCAAGTCCTCGAAGCAGCACATTAATCCGAGCCCTCCACGGTAACCTTGTGGAAAGCTATAATGCTTGTCTGCGCGCGTGAACTTGTTTCAAACGGTGCTGTTCCTTCAATTACTAAGGACAACCCGTCCTTTTGAGGACAACTCCCGTAATGTTATCCCTTGCTAAGGCGTTTAGCATACTCCTTCACTGTAGCCGCCGGGGTCTTTTTATTTAGGTAAGACCCTCAGATCTCTCGTACGATCGCCTATCTAAAATAGTGCATTCTGGGGGTCAACGGGGTACAAAGGTATCGACGGGTACACCTTAAAGCTTGCATCATGGATTCCAAAGATACGGACCCTGTGTTGACATAAAAAGCCAGTCAAATACACTTAAAACCGCGTTTCTTTTGAAGTTCGAGAAGGCAGAACGTCAAAGGACCAACAGAAGCAGACGGCATGATCGGTAAATGGCGTTGAAGCCTGTCATTGAGTCTGGCTTAAAACTCAAGGTACTGTTTCAAACTTGTCGTGGCACCCCAAAGCTATCGATAACAAAACCCACGTTCTCCTTCAAATCCCAGTGCCTTGACGAGATACACAATTAACTAAACGGTTTGTGCCGTCACCGTAACAGTAAAATGGTCAACTGGGCTGATCCCAGGGAAATAACCAAAGACTCGGGTGAGCCTTTCAACACTCACCAGCGATCTCATTACATTTATCTGGAACTGGAACACAGACGTATTCTTAAAGCTCATTTTTTCGCTCTTTGGTGTTTACATCTGGGAGCTTTTCCTGACCTGTGACTTTGAATGGTCTCTTTTGAGTGGACGTAGGACATTTCGGTGGCCACTTGTACGTGTTTGTCCTACTCTGCTGGTTATCTTTATCAAATGTTTCTGACAGAGTGCGTGACTGACATTGCAATTTAATCGGCAAATCTCATAGCCATCTTAGTTTTCTTCTTCCTTTGCCGCTATTGTATGCTATTCGCACTGATTGGGTTGTAAGTATGGTTCCTCCCGCATTTGTCAGTTTGACCATGTGTCGCAGGATAATATCCCTGACTGTTACTACTCGTGTAAGGAAGTCTTCTTTCTTGTCGATCTCCATTATTAAGTGTCCGAATTTCACAGATCAACTGTGGGGTGCGTACAGTGTATTGCATACAATCTGATTGGCTTGTTTTTAACGCCTATTTTTGCCTTCAGGCATTATACACGTTCAATTCGGTAGGCGTGACGTTATATTATTCCTATCGACAATTCCTCACTGCTATTGCAGTGGACTGGAAATATGAGCATCTTGTGTGCTTCGACGTCTCTGATGCTCCGAACGTATGTTCTGGGTTTGCGCTTCACAGAACGACGGTTTACAATTTGGTAGCATCGCGTTGTGGGAACGCCAGAAATCAATCGTCATCCCTCTGGGCGTTCTTTGCCTCGCTCATTGGGCTCTGTTGTATCGGACCATGTTTATCGTCACTGCGGAATGGGAGGACCGTACCCTGGGTTGTGTTGTAACCGGCACTAATCCATCCTTACTCAACTCTACCTTCTTTTTCAGTGCGTGACTACTCCATATCATTGGAATTTGATACTATTCCATTCCTGCAGCAATGGGATTTGACTTCATCATTTTGGTATTTACTGCAGTCGCACTACTGAAGAAACACTCTGCTCGGACCGACCTATGGAAGCTGCTCTTCCAAGACGGCCTCGTTTACTTCCTTGTATCCTTCTCAACTAATTGCATCCCTGCCGTGAGTTTTCTTCCCCTCACTCTAGGATGTGGATGTCGCTCAGTAAGCAATGCTGCTCAGGTTTTGAATGTTCTCGATCTGAATAGTACGCTCCATAACCATGACTTGATCATGAATGTCACATTTTGTTTTTGCAGCGCCGATGAATGTGTACGTAAGAGTTTAACTTAGCCCCCTTGCTTCTGACCTTATTTACCGCTCAAACTTTGTATAGTATTGCCACGGTAAGCTGTTGCTCACTTCCACGATCGGATGGATGTATTGGCTAAGCATCTTTTCCCTAGATCCCTGCTGCCACCGTGACGTATGCACTCTGCAGATCCTTTCAATATCATGATGAAACCTAACGTGGAAGGACAGAACTATAGCTGCATGCCGTGCAGTGATCAGATTACTGGAGTTCAGCTCCAGCGAAGTCTACATCCATTCGATGTCAGCCGTTGGAAATAGCAATCCTGTCCGTCATAGCATCGCACAATATGCCCGTCCGAACTTGAAGTCCAAATCCCAGAAGTACACAGCTAAGCGCCCAGAAGTCCATGTTACGACGGAACATATCACAATGGCGGAATTTCCGTAAGCAATCTTGTAGCACGTCAGTAAACCGATAGCACTGAAAACTCTTCCTGTAGAGCATCCGGCGCTGTTTCGCCATATTGCAAGAACCACAGTCATCGAACATCATCCATTGACCTGCAATCTGCGAGGGACACTGAGATCCACTCTGTTGAAAAAGATAAGGATGACTTTGAATTCCCAGGAGGGACTCCTGTTTAAAATATAATTTCTTGTGAATATTGAACATACAAATCAGATGTCTCAACAGTCCTAAAGTACTTTTTGTTCGTCTGGTAGATGATAAAATAACCACGACGTGGATTGATTCGTACTCTGCTCGTTCTGTATATATATATATGCAAAGGTCATGAAGTACAACAATTGAAATATCAGCGTCTCCTCTTCGATCTACCTGCTTTCCGCCGAGCTGCTACTCCCCCTTGGCGGTTCATGGCGGTTTTGCTTGGTCTAGGAGTCATTCCTTTCGACGCCCGCCATTCTTCACGCCGTGAACCACGCGGGCCATGAGTGGATATGCGGGTGGATTTCACGGCATCAACAACCGTCGCATCTGGAAAAATGATTGGCTGGGGTCAATACGGGATCGAAGAAATAAATTAAATAATACGGACTCCCGGCGTCCTTCATGTCGACATGGTCTTCAATATCTGTCAAGTAATAACACATCAATTACCCTTCTTTGTGACCGGTAGAATGAAGAGGAAAACTCTTCATGCCACTATTCTCTCTTCGCCGCCCTCATCAACTCTACTCATAATGATGCTCATGTTGTCCGAAGTGATGTCGCTTGGATCTAGAAGACCAAAAGCTGCGAACCAACACCAACCTGACATGCCATCCACCTCTTCCTCTACATCCTTTGAGGGCATACCCTCATCCTTATCCGTCGATACGGCCGAGATGAGCTTAGAATTCAATCGGTGTAAACGAGCAGCTTCCGTTGCAGCGTACAAGCCCGTCTCACGCTTTTTAGAACGAAAAGAGCGTTTCGCTTTCGATCTGATAGATTTCGCCATTGGGTGAATGATCTTGTTTTTGTGGATGGTGGTTGGAGTGACTTCGAAGTTCGAGTGAACAAACGTGAGTCAGCAAAGAAAAAGGAAGTAACACGTGATTCGACGTGGCTGTGTAAACCTTATGGGTGCTAAGCTTGGACGGCGTTCGAAAAATGTTTTGAAATACTTGTAGCCCATCGAATCTCGGGAACATTGGATTGTTTAGAAGCGGCAACTTATAACATAAATATCATAAATCTGCAGTTTTGTGAATTGAATATAAGTAAGCGACACAGCCTGCGACATTAGCAGCAAGTTTTTAGTGGTCTAGTGGATCATACAGCACAGACTACAATGTCCGCAACAATATCAGAAGATACATCCATTGAATCATTCTGGTGGTGCTTCCCTGTATTGAGCAAGACTTTGGTCAGCTTCATGTAGGACAATACAAAGTGGAATGAGACGTATAATATACAACACATTGTTACATCTACAACGTGAGATGAGAAAACGATCAGATAACAAGTAATTCATAACACACCGAATAAAAACCTCGCCTAGTGCACCAGTTGATTGACCATCGACGTATTCCTCTGTATTTGCCAGCTAATGGAATGGGTCAGTTTGGCCGCGGGAGAGGAAGGAGAATATTACTTGTAGGTTCATGTAACCATCTGTGCTAACAAGAAACCCCTTGTACTCAAGTCCCCACTTCAACCGCACAAAAACAGGCTTCCCCGTAAGTTCCTGCATAAATGGCTTCGGATTTACAGGGTTCACCTGAAATATAGCTAACAGTGAGAGAGGCCACCGAGAAAACGCGAAACTCACACTGGCCATGGTGGTTCGAAGTGAACACGTGCGGTTCCGGATCTGGACATAGTGCGCACAAGTATCAAATTCATATCACTACCGTGACCGAGTCAAGCACACTTCAAGTTCTTCAACTTTTGCGAGCGCCCCACTTTCAGTTCAGCAGTAGCTAAGACATGTCCGACCGCGAAGGGCATCCTGGCCCGCCGCCAACGGACGATGATTTATCTCTACCGAAAGCGACCGTCGCCAAGATGATTTCTGGTACGTTCCGGCAGTTCCGACAGAGTTCGCTTTAATATCGTTGCTTATCATCTGTGTGCCCTCGTGATTTATTCAGAATTGCTTCCCAGCGACATAGTTTGTGCTAAAGAAACGCGTGATTTGGTGATTGAGTGTTGTGTAGGTGAACGACTTCTAGCTTTTCGTTAGTCTCCGAGATTAAAAGATTCTGCAGAATTTATACACCTAATATCATCGGAGGCCAATGAAATATGTGAGCAAGAATCAAAGAAGACTATAGCGCCAGAACATATCATTTCTGCTTTGAAAGTTCGTCCTCACCAGAATATCTCTGTTCATTGATCCTTACGGTGCATCCACGTAGCGACTAGGCTTTGATTCATTCACAAATGAAGTGGAAGATGTTCTGAAAGACCACAAACAACAACAGAAGGCATGCAAGGATTCTTACCGACTCTCCTTTACTCACATGAAATAATGCTATAGGATCGGGAAAAGAAGGTCTCAAAGCTCGAGCAATCTGGGATGACAGAAGAAGAACTATTAGCGAAACAAGAGGAACTCTTCGCGGCTAGTCGAGCAAAATTTCAATCAACACAACAATGATTATCTTCTACATTTTTATTCATGTACGCCTACCGTCTGTATTCTTTTATTTCCCATGACGTGCGCGTACAACCTGGAGCCTTCTTCGAGGGAGATCGCCGTTCCAAAAGGCTGCATCTTGTTCACCCGATGGAGACATTACAGGTAATCCTTCTTGTTCAATGGCGAATGATGCGGACACTGTTGCATAGAAAGTCGCTGCCAACAAACAAGCATATCAAATGACAACCTCCAGAGCATGGCTATTAGAGCAGACCTTCATAGATATCTCCCTGGCTAAACCACAGGCCAGCTGCTAGGCCACCAAGGAAGCTATTCCCAGCCCCTGCAGCAAATATTGGCCATGATTAAGATTCTCTCACCATAAGTTCGCAGCAACTAACCAGTAACGTCCACAATTTTCCGTGAATCCTCACGACTGCTCCAAAAAGCTTCGATCCACAATCCTTCCTTGGCATGAGATTTCACGTATGCGCCCATCTCGCCACACCTAATAACGATGCATCCTGTACGCTCTTTTCCGATGCCAAATTCCAAGAAAGTGTCAGCTGCCTGTTCAATTGCCCATCTTTTTGGCTGCGTGTGCAGTGATAATATTGATAAGGCTTCTTCAGCATTTGGACTGCCCCGTGAGATCAAGATGTTTTCCCAGCTTCTTCGAATCACAAACGTACCTTAGAATGGATATTAATGGAAGGACTTTCAACAAGGCTGATAGCTCCTCAGGAACACATCTATCCTTCACCACAAGGTCAGAGGTGTTGCAATGACTTCGACCAAATAACGAACGGGTATGGGCTCGTAAATGGTGATAGGCAACCATCCGTCCACCCGGTCTACTTCCGACATTATGTCGAACGCACGGGAAGGAGAACATATGAAATGTAGCATCTGAGATTTTTCGCCTTTTGTGTCAATAAGGTCCTTAGGCGTAAGCCGTATTCGAGGGGTCACATATTCGAAACTGACAAAGGACTAGTAGAGTCGAGATTGGATTACACGTGAGTTGGGACTTTACTTTCGATTGTCTCCTCTGTAGGAGTTGAGGGCCCGACACGTAGGGGAATCAGGCTGCTCTCTAAAGAGCCACATATCTGAGCCATATTCCAGAAGCTTCGCATGCATCGGAACAGGAAAATCACGCCCTTTGTCGACTATCATTACAATCTGATTTGCCGGAAGCCTGAACAAATGAGCAGTTCTCGACTCTCAGGACTTCTGTTCACAGATAAAGACTATTTCTGACCATATTCGAGCGCCTATAGCTGCGTATGTCCCTCCGCCACCGATCTAAATGCGGAACTCGAGGTTGTGAGACAGGATCCAGCATACTTAGAAACCAGGCTTTCCTGAGGAGCAGAAGTCTTTGTGGGAAATCCTTCGTCGTCGAGGAAAGAGAATTCATCAATAATGAACAAACCCAGTGTGGTAAAGACAGTCATGGCAGTTAGTTCCAAATAGCGAGATAACTGATAAGGTGGGGAAGCTGATTAATTCCAAAGTTCAAATGATATTGATCGAATGGCAGTTAATTACAAACCCATTTCCGCGCCTGAGGAATGCAAGTGTGGGCGGTCGTTTATAACTCAAAATTATTCTCTGAGGATGTGAGTCAACCGGCTGGTGTGTTTCAACCGTTGCCTCACTCTAAATTAGCTTTATCAACGTGCCCTTCAACTCGTCGATCCCGATAGTATTGCACGAATCAAACGATATTACCATCGAGAAGATGCTTCTAGTAAGTACACCATGAGTTAGCCACGCTGTCAGTTTTCGGATGCTTTGCACAAAGGGGCCCTCATTGGACGACTCCTGACACGTACTATGCTCAAACAACGCGGTGTACCGCCCACTCAGATGATCTTCGCAGTAACCGAGGCAGGAAAGCCCTATATTGTAAGTTCTTCGGCTTTGAGACATGTGTCAATGTGAATGTCGTCCAAGAAAACTGCTGGAATAGACCCTCCTATAGCTTACAACATATCGCACGACAATGCACTAGTGGCGATGGTCTTTGCACCCGGAATTTACGGGGCACCTGCTTATAACATCGGCATTGATGTCATGAAAGTGCGGGTACCAGGTCGAGACACATTCTCGTCCTTTATCCATACCATCAGCGACCAGGTAAATATTATCCCTCAACTGGAATATTTTTTTCTGAGCATTCGAGGCCTCAGTTGACACCTGTCGAACATCGCTGCTTGTTCAAGGCAGGGATAACACAAGATGAGGGTTTGCGAAGGTTTTTTTGGATATGGACTCTGAAAGAAGCTTATACGAAGGCCCTGGGACTTGGGCTACGCTTCGACTTCCGTCGCGTTGAGTTCGATGTGGAACAGAATGTCGTGCGTGTCGATGAAGAGATTCTTTCGGGTTGGCGGTTTAGCAAGTTCATCCTAAATGATGGTGAGGACTTGTATGAAGGCATTGTTGCGGAATACCTGGGAGGAACACAGATGGAAGTAATTCCAGAATCTACTTCTCAATCGTGGTTACTTTGTCATGATGCAGTACCATTCGTTGAGAAGGCCATCCAGAATTTGACAGAAGTGGAAGAGCAATGTAATCAATTTGCTGCTACTGTACAATGAATCATATTGCTTTAAGACAATCAGTATCCAACATCCAACATATGGCGCACAAGATATATCGTTATGCTACATCCTCCATTGGTCCAGCGGTCCCACTAGTCAACCAGTCACCATAGTATACACATTCACGAGGGTTCACTGGGCCGCCGTCCTTACAGAAGTCGAAAGATGGACACTGACTACAAGGGGATTCGGACCAGCCCAACGAGATACGCTCCGGTTTGATCGCCCGATATACAAATCCACCAGCTCCGTCCAAGTCGCCAAATGACTGAAATGGTGAAGGGGACCGTTTGGCATTTATGGAGTTTTTGCCGCGCCGGCTGCGATGATCGGAATGGTCGGATGAAGACACTTCCTCGTCCGACGATACCGTCCTTCTCCTGTGTTTCCTCTTGGGTTTCTTTTTGTTTACGGCCGCGTCATCTTCGCTGCTAGAATGGACTTCATCTAGCCTACTTTCCTTGTCCTTCCTCTTTCGCTTTGGCGCATGATCTGAATCGTCGTCACTATCCGCAGCGTTCTTAGTCCGCTTCCGCTTGGACTTCTTCGAGGAGGCATCGTCTGAACCAGAATCTTCAGTATCATCACTTGGGGGCTTCTTGCTACGTTTCCGCTTTCTTGAATCGTCCTCCCCATCCGACGATAACCCGCGTTGTCTTTTCTTTTTCGAATGACGTTCTGATTCATCCTGGCTCTCGCCATCATCTAGAGCATTGGAATCCCACATCGAAGTCCCAAATACTGGTATCTAATAGGAATTTCCATGAGTACCGAACGGACAAAAGTGGGAAGCTGTAGCAGACCTTTTCAATTTCTCCATCCAGGATTAGAACGTTAAGTAGCATTTCAACATGCTCCACCGTTAGCTCTGTCTCCGTAAGACGCGCCTTTCTAAGGGAGTTCCGTATATGCTGGGCAGTAGGATATTCTGGGGCATTAGATATCCCGTACAGTACCCCTTCGGGTTTTCCCGCGCGACGCTTTGGGAAACTCTTGTTGAAGTAATGATGAGGACGGAGCTGTACAAGTATGAAGGGAAGGAAGTACGAACGATGTCACGAATGAATTTCAGGCATGCACCGCTAAGATGTTGGATGAACTCTGTGTCAAGTTCATTATCCGTATACCAAGGGCCACCCGTCAACGCGATGGATGGCTCCAAGTTTTCAAGCATATATATTTTACGGGTTTTATGCTAGAGAAAAATCTCCAGGCATAAGTTCAGCCAGATTCACAACGGAATCATAAAGAACCAGGGACAGACCTGAACAGAAGGAACGCGCTTGATCAATCGTTTTTGAACAAGGGTCTTCAGACATCGATCAATGATTGTCTGGTGGAGGTTGGTCTTGGCCTTCAGATGTTTTGTCCAAATCCCTGGACAAGGACGTGGTCAGTGAAAATCATATTGACATCAGATCGTGTCATACCTTCATTACCAGATGACTTGATATGACTCAAGACTAGGTTTTCTTCACCACTGAGATCTTTAGTACTGGAAATATAGATGTCAATTGGTGGAGTATATATATATTGGAACATTAGCCTTTGCTTACGCGGTGAGTTCGTCCTTCGTGACTGCACGGAAAGCTGTGAGACTTTCCTTGGAACCCTTCAAAGATTTGAGCAACCCCACCCCGAGCAGAAAGTTCAGAGCTTTCTCTCTAGCACTTGCATCGGGGATAATAGATTCGGCTTGCTTGACAGTCAATTCCTAAGGGCCAGTTAAAATTCAGGTTCTCGGACCGTGAAAAAGTGACTGACCTTCTTGGGCGCTGAAAGAGCGGCCTGATGGAGTCTAGTCTCCAGCTCATTAGGCGGACGCCTACTCATCGTTCAAAAGCTGACTTTAGGTCAATTCAAGTTCGTGAAAAGACTCGGAGAGAGGGTCACGGTGGTGTGACTCGATTCCCATCAAATCTTATCTTGAAGGCACACGAACAATAATACACGTTCGCCCTAGTCGGCCCATTCAAGTTATCAGTCGTTTCTGATATCGAGATTACCACTTGTTTTGCTACTTTCAGGACTGCTCAAACGCGTGGTCGATGCATGGCATGTGCAGCTGAGCTCAGGCCTGTCAGATCTAGGCAGACCGATGATCTACGAGGGTCTACCCTGATTCCTATGTACTTGTCTATTGTAGAGCAACAGCTGACCTTAAGGGTCTTTCAGGGTCTTTCCCCTTCCGCCGGTTTGTTTTTGTCCTTCGACGTCCGCCGGGTTTTATCCGAGCCTGTGAACGGCGAGTGTCCAGTTACCCTGGTACTCATGCCTTGTGATCCTGGACTAGATCCACGGCTTTTCGCTAGCGAGGGAATCTCATTTTTACAGGTCAAGTAGTACGCGGCATACAGGGAGGGATATCCGTCTAGGGCACTCTATGGAAAGTCGAATGGTGGCTTCGCTACGCGTGGAAAAAGTCTGAATGCAAGTCGTCTAAGGAAGCGTCACCTGTATCAAAATCATTGGTCAACGGCTGTGATTGCCACACTCGCCCCTCATTCTCGGCGGTCTTCGAAGATGAGCCCCAAGGCGTGCCTGAGAGTTCGAAAACTCTAAGATTAGGGAGTGACGTCAATGCCTTCGCAATATGTTGATAGAACGTCTGTGAGAATTGCTTAAGACTGTTATGTGAGTAATGACCATATGACAGACGTACGGCATCGGGACGTTCCGAGAAGGTATAGGTTGTCATTATCTGGAGGTATACGAGATGGGGAAGATGATGCGTGAGGGTCTGCAGTAACGGCACAGGAAGCGAGCTCGTTGTTACTCCCAAAATAGCTACGTGAGCAGTGGATTGGGCAAGGATAGCAATATCGTCCTGTGTCAGGTCCCCTGAGTTTAGCTGAATACTCTCGACGGGACGACCAGGGATGATAGCTATAGCGGCGTGGGAAGAACCTTTAAACACGCGCAGTCGAGGAAGCGACCCGTCAGGAAGGGTGGGCATGGGAAGGGAAAGAGGTGATGAGATCCCATCGACCTCAAGTTGTAGCAGGGCTTTAGTCTTGCCAAGAAAATCGACAACATGTGAGTCTAGTGGAAATGAACAGGCAAGATGCTCCAGCCTTGGAAACACACGGTGGGATGTTCCCGTTAGTACCCAACTTGCACCAGGGTCCACGAACAGTTCGAGTGAGATGATCTCGGTCATGTTCGCCAGAGCTGTCGCAAGAAGATGGTAGAAGGATTTGAAGAGAGTCGAGGGGTCTAGCCTGACGGCAAAGGTTCTAACGTGTTGAGCCAACTCTGGCTTTCTTGCGAGGGAAATTACTGCGCCAACGTTTCGGGACGAGACGGATAAATGTCTGTATAGCTGACGCTGAGCAACGGGATAGATTGAAGAAGAAGTCCTGGACAGGGTGACCAAGTCTGCTGGCAGGACAAGTTGACAAATGTCGTCTAGAAGTTCGACAGGTAGTTGGTGAAGAGACATGGGTCGATCAATTAGAAGTGGATATCAATAGGGCATTATATATATGACAGAAGCTTGCAGGGAGGGAGACCAATAAAAGGGGAAGATGATCGCCGTGCAGTAGGATGGGGATACAGCTGAAGGGTAGTAGTACTACCGACATGATGGATGATGATGGTGGAGGCACTGAGAAACAGATCGAAACAACGGAAACGAATCGGGCCTTTTTCATCAACTTTTCATTACCCTTGGCTCTTTCCTGAAAGTAATCCAATGCTCGCTTTCTCGAAGGTGCCATCTAGTCGCATTTTATGGCCATGCTTGCGTCGTCGCTATTCATTTCCCGGTCCTGTCAGTTATGCTATGTTTTCGTCCAGATTAAGGCAGTTCTCTGGTTCTCCTCAAGGCCCCTCTAAACTAACCCTCAGTCCGGCGCACTGTGGTCTGCACTAATTGGTCTTTTGACATCTCAACCACTGATTGGAAATGTTCCTTAGCGCCGTATCCTGGGCGCACTCATACTTGTGGTTCCCTGACTGCACGAGATGTTGGTTCCCAAGTTATTCTGGCTGGGTGGCTCCTTCCTGAGCGGTGATTGTCACTTTACAACTCCATTTGTCTGACAGCATACTTACCTTCCACATTAAGTAAGGGGAAACACATGTCTTTCCACCCTCTCAAGGACTCCTACGGCATAACTCAGCTTATTGTCAACCATGACGCTGGTCTGTCGGCATTCGCCAATTTACCTGTGGAATCCGCTGTCCTGATCGAAGGCACTGTCCTCCTGCGTCCACTCACCGCCAGACGGCCTGTTAGTGACTATCCTCGGAAGGACGTATATTGAAATGACTGTCCATGTAATTTGAAGGGACCCACCGGCGATATTGACGTTCAAGTCGAAAGTTTCACCCTTCTGAACTCAGCCCCCAGTCTTCCCTTTGTGGCTTCTAATCCCTACAATCTGGTAAGAGACTTCGAACTTTCTTTATCATGATTCAAAGCAGATTTAGGAAGCCAAACGATGACTTGAGAGCTCGATATCGTTATTTAGATCTTCGCCGCACAGCTTTATCAGATAACCTTAAGAAACGGAGTCGTGTCGCTCAAATAGTCCGTAACCTGCTCCACGATCATGGTCTGGTAATTAATTTATATTCTCAACCATGAACTGACAGCCCCTGTTTAGATTTTGTCGAAGTGGAAACGCCTGTACTCCTCAGATCGTCGCCTGAGGGAGCAAGGGAGTTCCTGGTGCCTACCCGCTCCTCCATAGACGTTTCTGAGGAGGTAGTCTCAGGAGGTCCTCTTTTCTATGCCTTACAGCAATCTCCCCAGCAGCCAAAGCAACTGTTGATCTGCTCCGGAGGAGTGGATAAGTACTTTCAGCTGGCTCGATGTTTTCGCGACGAGGATGGACGCAAGGACAGACAGCCTGAGTTTACTCAGATTGATATGGAAATGGCATTTGTCTCCTGGGGTGCTTCTGAATCATCAACATCTCCTCGGACTGATGCTTGGCGGATAGGAGGGCGCGAAGTGCGTGACATCGTCGAAATACTCGTGCGAACAATATGGGAAAATGTGGAGGGTGTTTTGCTTTCGGAATCTTTTCCCGTGATGACTTATCATGAAGCCATGTCCCGCGTTAGCTGCTCATAATTTGCTGCAAGGAAACATTGATAACCTCGCCTCCAGTTCGGTTCGGATAAACCTGATACGCGTTTTGGCCTTGAGGTAGAGAGTTCAGGTCGTACCTTGAAGTGTGGGGCTGATACCTTATCCTACAGATTTCAAATATCACTGACATATTGCCGTCATACCACCGATCGTCGTTTGATGTCAGCAAAGAGATCCTGGAATGCATAGTGGTTCGAGAGATAGCAGATCATCAATTTATTGGAGCATCTCGGATATGTCAGTTCGATTCTAATGTCGTAAGTGTCCAAATTAATAAGGAGGGACATCGACGTTGAGCGATCGTGCAGGAGCGTATCACCTTTACAAATAAGAACCAAGACTTCTGGCTGCTCAATTGCAATACAATACCCGATTCATCTCCGGGGTCTTTTGAGGGTGATCTCAGCTATGTAAACAACGTGCTCCGTCTGAAACCTGGAGACGACATATGGCTTAGTCGTCGGCCGCGGACACCATCAGTTCTGTTGTCGTTTGACCTTTCATGATGTTTGGCTCATCTGTTGACAGGGAGGTTCAACTGCGTTAGGAATGCTCAGACTCCGCCTCCTTGAGACAGCACTGAACCGAAGTGAGTCTTTCTCCGCCGATAATACCTCGTCGATAACCCTATCAGAGGATTACATCGTCCCTGAAAATCCCAATTTTCTTTGGGTCACAGAATTCCCGCTGTTCACTCGGGATGATGCCGACAAAGACAAATTTGCTCAAGGACGATGGAGTAGCTCACACCATCCATTTACCGCACCAATGTGGCAGGATATCGAAACCATGTACAATGGCCAAATTAATACTGTGCGGATGATCATTTATTCAGCCACCAAACGTAATAAAGTAATATTTTCCATAGGTCCGCGGGCAGCACTACGATCTGGTTTTGAACGGCGTAGAAATCGGAGGTGGTTCTGTCCGAGTTCACGATGCAACCATGCAGGATTACATCTTCACCCATATTTTGCAGGTCAGTACCTTGCAATCATTGTGGACCTGGCCTGAACCGTCTCTGTATAGTTAAATGAAAAAGAGAAGGCGCCTTTTGATCATCTCTTGCACGCCCTACGATGTGGCGCTCCTCCTCATGGTGGTATTGCCCTTGGTAATGACGCCATTTTTCATTATCTTCTCGTCATGGGACTCACAGTGTATGTGGTCTAGGCTTCGATAGACTGATGGCCATGCTTTGCAAGGCCCAATCTATTCGCGACGTGATTGCCTTTCCCAAAACTAGTAACGGCATTGATCTGTTGTTCAAAAGTCCGGCCCCAATCGAGAACGAAATGCTATTTCAATACGGTATCAAGGCTCGGTAGAAGACATACTCTGAACATGTATACAGTACGTCGATCCGACGAATAATGAATCAGCGTAACTGTGTACATGCTACAATTAAGAATACATAAGTTATAAGATTGCTGAGGCAAGTGCAGGTTGTGCCGGTTCGTCTGGTTCGTTTGGCTCCCGGAATACATTTGGCGGACCTATTTTTGGGTCTGGGAATGAGGGAGATTGCGGCAGAAATAATGATGTGTGTCGAGGGGTAGTGGGGTCGTCCCCTGTGTACTCGTAGGGTGATTGTCCGTATGTGAATGACCAGTTGGGCTGTTGACCTGCATCTGGTTGTTGTGTCTCTCCTCCCGTACTTCCTGATGCATCATCGCTGCTGTATTGTGGATGATATTCGTCAATGACGGAAAGAACTCTGTGAATCTTGGATTCATTTTTTCGCGGGCCAGTTGATGGAGTGGAATGTCGGCGACTTGGAGCGGAAGGCGAAACAGAACGCGGAGGTGTTGATAGCGGTGAACCGGCCCATTCTGTGGCCTCAGATGGGAGGGCATCGCCGTTACGGGGTTTAGGAAGCCAAGACGTAATCTTGTCGTGGGACGGCGTGGATGTGGATTCCATTGACGCGTCAGTTACTGGACTAGAAGATGACGTATGCGCATGTGTCATGATTGACAATGGCGCTAGTATGCTAAAAATTTGGTCTTCGGCTTGTGGTGGTCCATATGAATCAAAAGGATCTGGTACGGATTGTAGCATGGGTTCAAGGATGGGATCTGACCTGTAATCAGAAAGGTCAAGAGGTTCCATCAGACTTCGCGGATCGATGACTTACGATTTGGCTGTGAACCTCTCGAAAACATCCATTGTAGAGCGAACGACTACGCACACCTAGAAATTCATTAGGACGGGTGTAATATGTTCTCGGACTCCCCACCTTGCCCTGAACAACCTCCCAAACTTGCTCTTCGTGCTCGATTATCTCTTGATAGTGAGAGGCTTTCAGTTGATCTAGGTCGTCGACTTGTTGTTGGAGGATTGCTAGCGCATCTCGGAAAGTCTGGAGATCTGAACGAAATCATTCGACCACGACATACATGAGGTATAGCGGAGAACTTACTTCTTTCCTTCCGGTTCATACTTCGCATTTCTGTGTCTCGAATAACCTGACTCTTTTCACGGAGTGCGCGTTCGTAAGAAGCTGATCGATCCTAAAGAAACATCAAAAGGGCACGATGTGATTATCTCTGCACATACAGCAACGATTGTGTGATAGGTGTCCAGATGTTGACGTAACGGCTTCTCGAATTTTTTGTCAACGGTCTCTGCCTGGCGCATGCGTTCTAGCATCTCGCAAGAACAATTAGACGAGTCGGCATACCAGTACGTGCCAATGATTGCCTATGAGATGATGCAAACCAGATGCAGCCTGGAGTCGAGCTCCCGCCTCATACGAGGGACCCTTCAAACTAATACCCTTTATTCACTAGGCTTACAAGGAAACTGTCCTAGATAAAACTCACCCGCTACACCTCTCCAATGCATCCGCAAATGCAGCAGTTACTTTAGACATGGTCATGAGAGCAGCACGATAACTTGCACTGGTCTTCATTAGCTGGAACAAGTAAGACACCGGCGTCCAGCGCATTCTGGTCAAACATGCTTACTTCTTCGTAGGCTTGGAGACTGGATTTGAGATTCGCCCGAGTAATGATCTTCTCCGGACCATCAGCGCCGAAGTTCATTGCGGATACATTAGTTGACTCAGAGAAAGTAGGCGACGGTGGACCAGGTGAAGACTTGCGCTTACTTGACCCGAAAGCTAGAGCACGAAGAGAACGAGGTCGACTAGGAGCCATGATAGTTCAGTGAACAACGTGCTATACGCGGCAACGCAGCGAGTTGTGCCTGGAGTTGAGCATGCAAGCTGGTAAAGCTCAGATCGGCGCTCTCTGAGAAGCGATTTTGGGACTCCGCTCCTTACATAAACTGAATATCTTTGAAACGCTCTATAACACTTGCTAGAATGGCCATTACATGTACGAATACATAGTCTGTAGAATTAACGGGCGAAAGGAACGTTAGCCCCTAGGAGCCGGTTCTCTCGTGTGGTTGCCCCGCGGCCCAACATATGACTTTACACATTCGCAACAGCGGTGAATAGATGATGTTGTGAATGGTCTTTAAAGGATTCAGGAACAGAAAGAAATGCAAAAGCAGTCACATACGAGGCCTATTTCCTGTTCCCTGCTATCATGCTCATCTGCTCTGGTGAATCTCGCAAGTAAAATAGCTTTGCTCTCCGCATCCGACCTTTCGGCGGTTTCTGCACCAACTTAACATCTTTCAAGTGTGGTGAGTTCACAAAGAACTGCATCTCAACCCCAGTGCGTTGAATGATGTTCCGAAGAATGAACGAAGTGTCTGGGCCACGACGTCGGATGGAAAGTAGAACGCCAGTAAAGGTTGCCGGTGCGTGATCAAGGGTGGCGGTCACTATAGAACCTGGAAAGAGGCGCATAGCGGAATGTCTCGAGAAGAGTGTACGAAGCATAGTCTGCTTCTCTGCTGGTGGAAGAGATGTTTTTAGGTATTGCATCAGGCCTTTGCCTTGCCGCAATGGCTTGGGAGGCGGAACTAATGGCTTGGGAGGTATCAGAGCAGTCTTTGAAAAGGGATACGGTGCATTCCGTGCCTTAGGCGCTGTCGACATCAACCGCGATGCGCCCCGAGATAGACCCAACATGAAGGAGAAGGAAGAAAGTTTACTAATCGGCAAGCTCCGAATCTGTATTTCATGGCCAAGGCAAAATGTGTGCGTAAAGTAAGAATTGGCGTCTCTTATACAGCAGGTGACGAATAAATATAGTAGTGTAGTGTATAACTCAAAGACAGAAACACAGGCCCCAGGGTGCCCACATTTCGGATCAGTGTCAAAATCCTCTTCCCCGTCCTCTGAATCAAGAAAAAACTGAGACGCCCGTGAATCATTGACAGGGAAAATATAGCTCACCTGCCTCGTGCTCGATGATAGGGGCTGTAACCCCCGTAGCCTCGATACCCGCCTCTGTAGCCTCCACGATAACCGCCTCTACCTCGCCCACGACCAAAACCTGGAACGTTCGTGCGTTTTGCAGTGACCTGGCGCAAATATGAATGCGTTAGAGTGACATCAAGTACAGTCCTTCATACCTTAATGAGTCTACCACGAAACAATGAATTGTCCATCGCTAAAGCTGCGTCTATATGTTCGGGCTCAGAAAATTCTACATAAGCGTACCTGATTCCAGGAGCGTATGAGAAGAGTAACAGAAGCTCGAATGGCTGCACATACCCTTTTGGATGACCAGTAAACTTGTCGCAAAGTATCGTCACTCGGTTTATAGTTCCGCAAGCTTGAAAATGTCCCTGTATCTCCTCCGGCGTAGCGCTGTAATCAACCTGAGAAGGTATATGAAGCGACGTCAGTTATGATCCTCCATCAGGCCGGTATGTGACCGACATTCCCAACATAGACACTCCGTCCATCTGCAGCAGTTTTGTCCTCCTCAGTCTCCATTGGTACGCCCCCATCTTCGTTTCCCGAAGAATTGCTGGCTTGCTCGGCGGCGGCCTGAAGCTCACGTAGTTTTTTTGCCTCTCTCTCCATCTCCTCCACACGCTGCTTCATGAGCAAAATTTCCTAGAAGATTGTTATGAAGACAGAGCTAGGACGAAACTTTTCCTTGTCTTACCTTAGAGTCAGCTTCTTCGCCATCGTCAACTATAGGGTCGCTACTGCCGTTTTGAGGTTGCGTCGTTTCGACGTCTGCCATTTTGCAACCAAGGTCGATGTTTGGAACAAGTTGATTCTCCAATCCAAACAACGACACGCGGATGTGGCTGTGTCCGCACGTAAGAAACGCTGGATCATCCTCATTACAACTAGTGATTTGACAATGTAGTCCAGTATCAATGAACATTCACAGCATGCCTACTTGACGCCGTCATGGATCATCTTGTGACTGGTGTGTAAAATGCCACCCCGATCTTATGGACGAGTCATAATGGTATACTCATGTACAAAGGGGATGGGTTGTGAACTTGCGGTACTTATCATATGGGCCCACAAAACTTTCCGGATACACGCTTCTCTGATGAATCGAAACCGAATCGCTACAGATGATACTTA
>QLOK01002702.1:0-39018 GCA_003313805.1 Tricholoma flavovirens
AAAATGAACCATTGCCCTAGGGAGTGTAATGTGTTTGGTAGAAAGTTGAAGAAGGAAAAGAAGATAAGAAGAGAGAATAGTAGCACAGGGAAGTATTCAGTCACGGTAGAGGAGGTTCCTGATGAAGAAATGCCAAATGGGGAGAAACCAATCATGATCAAGAAAAATGATCCCACTGATCTATTCCGGTTTATTCGTGGAGGGCAATCATGGAATCCAAATCCTCCAAAGATTGATAAAACCATGGAAGAGTTGGTACCTGAGAAGTATCATAATTACTTATCAGTGTTCCAAAAGAAGGAATCAGAAAGAATGCCAAGAAGGAAACCATGGGATCATGGAATTGAGATGAAGCCTGGATTTGTGCTGAAGAAATCAAAAGTATATCCCTTATCTCTGCAGGAGCAAAAAGAGGTTGATGATTTCATTAATGAGCAATTGAGGAAAGGCTATATACATCCATCAAAATCCCCACAAACTTCACCCATATTCTTTATTCCAAAAAAATATTTGCAAAAGCATATGTGCACCGACTACCACTATCTGAAAGAGTGGACAGTCAAAAATTCATATCCCATACCATTAATCTCAGAAATTATTGACAAGGTTGGAAAGGCAAAGAGATTTATGAAATTGGATTTACGATGGGGTTACAATAATGTGTGCATCAAAGAAGGAGACGAATGGAAAGCCGCTTTTGCTATGCATCAAGGATCATTTGAGCCATTAGTCATGTTTTTCAGAATGACTAATAGTCCACCCACTTTTCAGAATATGATGAACTATATTCTAAAAGAGGAAATCAATCAATGTGTTGTCATTGTATTTATTGATGACATTCTAATATTTATGGAAAGCAAGGAAGGGAATGAGTAAATTGTAAAAGAAGTGTTGAAGAAGCTACAGGAGAGTGATCTATTTTTGAAAGCCGAGAAGTGTAATTTTAATGCAGCAGAGATCAAGTTCCTGGGATTGATCATTGGTCCCGATGGCATCAAAATGGATCCAATCAAGGTAGAAGCCATTACATCATGGCCTGTTCCTGAATGGGTCAAGGATGTACAAGTGTTCCTAGGTCTCACAAACTTCTATCGATGCTTTGTACATAATTTTTCACAAATTGCTGCACCATTACACAATCTTACCAGAAAAGGAGTAGTCTGGAAATGGGGAGAGCTTCAGCAGAGAACATTCAAGGAATTGAAGAGGAAATTTGTGGAAGGTCCCATATTAGTACCAGTAGATTTTACCCAACTGCTAAGGGTAGAATCTGATGCATCCGATTATGCCACCAGTGCGGTATTATCTATGCTATGTGAAGATGAGAAATGGCATCTGTGCACATTTCTATCTAAAGGGTTGAATGATGTAGAAAGAAATTATGATGTCCATGATAAAGAGATGTTGGGAATAGTCTGAGCCTTGGAGGCATGGAGACATTATTTGGAAGGAGCTGAACATGAATTGGAAATTTGGATGGACCACTCGAATCTCCAATACTTCATGTCTGCCAAAAAATTAAATTGCTGACAAGCGCATTGGGCACTATTTTTATCACGCTTCAATTTCCACTTAATTCACAAACCGGGAAGCTTGATGAAAAAAGCTGACACATTATCACGGAGACCAGATCATAAAAAGGGGGTAGAGAATGATAACAAAGATATCACCTTGTTGAAGCCTGAATATTTCCATATATGCACAATGCGCCAAGGTCATCTATTAATAGATGGTTCCAAAAAGAAATGCTAATCAAAATTCAAAACTGTACTGATATGGATGAGGAAGTAGTAAAGGCTGTAAAAGAGATGAAAGGGGAGAAGAAGAAGACTATTAAAGGAGAAGAGTGGTGTGAAGAACAAGGGTTAATATTATTCAGAGGAAATGTGTATGTGCCAAAAGACATTGAGTTGTGAAAGGAAATTGTCTGATTACATCATAATACTTCCATATCCGGACACCCAGGCAGATGGAAAACCCTGGAGTTAGTGATGAGGAATAATTGGTGGCCAGGAATTTCTAAATTTGTACAGAGTTATGTGGAGGGTTGTGATACTTGTCAACGCAGCAAATCCTATCTGGAAATGCCAGCTGGGAAATTAATGCCAAATCCGATCCCAACAGGACCCTGGATCAATATCTTGGTAGATTTCATTACTGGACTTCCCAAAGCACAAGGCTATGATTCTATTTTGGTCATATGTGATTGCTTCACCAAACAAGTCCATATTATTCCTACAACCCAGGAAACAAGTTCCTTAGGTTTGGCGCACCTATATCATGATCACATGTGGAAATTACATGGATTACCAAATACAGTTATTTCCGATCGCGGACACCAATTTGCAGCCACATTCATGAAGGAACTAAATAAAACCTTGGGTATTCAAACCAAATTATCTATGGCATATCATCCCCAAACTGATGGGCAGACAGAGTGAATGAACCAGGAGTTAGAGCAGTATTTGAAGTTGTTTGTCGATCATTGCCAAACTGATTGGCCAGAGTGGCTGGCAATCGCCGAGTTCTCATACAATAATAAATTCCAGTCGTCTACTCAGGTATCACCCTTTTATGCTAATTATGGGTATAACCCTCGTATGGGATTTGAACTGAGAAGGAATGTGAAGGTACAAGCGGTGGAAGATTTTGTACAGCAGATGAAAAATGTACAAATCGAGACAGAAGCAGCATTATCTAAGGCACACAATGATATGAAGCGCTATGCCGATCGCTCGTGCGCAGATGCTCCCAAGTACCAAATTGGAGATAAAGTGTGGCCTAGTACCAAGGATTTACATACAACACACCCATCTAGGAAATTGATGGAGAAACATATTGGTCCCTACCCTATTTCTAAAATTATCTCACCTAATGCAGTAGAGCTAAAATTGCTGCCATCATTTAAAATTGATGTGCCAATTAATGTCTCTCACATACGACCTTACAAACCACCCATTATACCGGGACAACAAATTGCTCCACAACCACCTATTGAAGTCAAAGGTGAACCTGAATTTATAGTCGAAGAAATTCTTGATTCATGGCTGCATCGTAACAAACTCGAATTCTTGGTAAAATGGGAAGGCTATACAGATGAAAATAACTCCTTGGAACCCGAGGATAATTGTAGAAATGCACAAGAGGCTATATGTGATTTTTACAATAAATATCCCAATGCACCACGAAGAATAGCATGAGTGGAGTATGAAAATTTGAAATTCCGACCATATCACAATTTCATGACACCCAATTATCACACAATCTATACCGGGAAGTTGAAGAATAAAAAGGGGGTAATGTTAGGAAACATGTACAGTTACCTATCATAATTTTTCTTATTTTTTCACAATAGTATTACACCAAAAAACATTAAAATTATCAATGAACGCGACCGTGAGACGGATAATTCTCACGTGTCCTATATTTAGAATATGTATGCAACTGTACGCTCACGTCGTAAAAACAGTATTCAAATATTGTACAACAGTTGTAACTTAGTATATAAACCAATAAATACTAAGAGACACATGAGTTGTGTTCTCTTAGGATTCCCACCATCACCTTGTGTGCAGAAACGCCTTTGTCAACCAACCGTTCTATAAATACTGCATCACATCAAATTTTGATCCCTCATTCTATACTTGTCGCATCTTCTTGTAGAGCCCACACGAAGATCCCAATGTGGATTTGGTGTTGCCCTGACATGAACCATAACTGCTCGATGACAGTAGTGCAGCTGGGGTCTTGGCTTGCATGTGTTGACAAATGTGTGGATATCATGTCAAGTAAGCTCCCAGAGATTTCTTTGTCATTGATGAGACACACAAGTGTGAGAGTCATTGTGTTTGTGGATGTTCCTGTCATTTCAATCCTCTTCCATGGTAGCACTGAAAGCCATGCTTGTGCTGTCTGCACTGCCTGCAAGGTTGCTGTTGGTTGCATTTTCGAGTCAAGCCAAATCAAGCATGTTCTCCATTGTGACTGGGAGTTGACCACATTATACATTGCATGCCAATATTGCATGCTCCAGAGGGGTAAACAAGAGCACTTGTAAGATGGATCCTCAACAGATACAGCACCATCAAGGAGAGCTTGTCCAAATTCCTTCCTCATTGCCTTGACAAAGTTTCACGATGGAAGTGTCCTTGCAATAAGGTGTTTGATGTCATCATTTTTGGGGAGGGGTGAAAGCATGTTGGAGCTGAAGGATGTACCAATGCATAGCTTTCTTTCAGTAGTTTGAGAGCAAGGAAGTCTTTGACTGCAATGTTGTTGCTGGGGAAAACATATCTGTAAAAATCATCTGGTATAAACAATTTTCTTTTGCAGTAACTTTCCAACTCTGGAAAAGCAGACAGATTTGAAGGGAATATTTTCCCTTTCCTAATCCACTGTTTCTGATCAAAAGGCAGTGGATTCTTGTGTATAATCACATAGTTGGTATCCATTTTGGGGATTTGACACTGATTTTATGTGTGTGTGAGAAAGATGTACAGTTGATATTCTCATAACACATAGCCTCCAGACTGACCCAGGGCCTATGCACTATGAGATATATGCACAATGAAAATATGTCACAAATGTGACATTTCTGTGACCTGCCAAAAGTGTCACATGAAAGTTTGCAACTCATCATTATTGACGGTATCTTACTCTGTATCAACCATACTCCTGTGTAAGGTAGCAATCTAGTGATATCTGGGTGCAATCAAGAAGGTCATCTCACCACAACTTCACCTGTACTTGCAGAACTGCTGGGCAATTTAAGTTTTCAAAATCCACATTCCCATACTAGTAGCTCAAGTGCGCTTTTCCTGCACTTCACAAAACTTGATAACTTCTCAAGTTGACACATCTATCATCCTGGGTGTTCATCAACAAATGCATAGACAGTCATCCAATCATGGCCAGTGATGTTCTCATGCTGTGTTGTCTGAGCAGATTTCGCAGCTGTCCTCAAGCTTGGTGCATCTTTCTGGACAAGTACCTTCAGTTATCATTTCAGATATTAGGTAGTTTTTTTTTTGCAAGGTTTACAAGTGGGCTTTGGGGGCATCTCACTGGCTAGATTCATACTTTTTGATTACCTACTTACTGTCTCATTTTTCTCTCTCTTCGAAGTCAGTCAAAAGTTGGTACTATACATGAAAGATGTCTGAATTCTAAGTAATTGGGTGCATATTATGGCAATACATCACCATAATTGACCCTGCATTGATCATGTATAAGCCAAAAAACCACTCTGATAATGCATAATTTGGTTGCTGAACCTATGCATTATCCAATATGCATTATGCACCCTATTTCCCTGCATTCCATGGTGGTTCTGGTCTGAAAGCCATGCAGTATGAGAATTATGCATGATTACATTATGCATTATGAAAATATCAACTGTAGATGAAAACAAACACCACTTTCAGTTTGTTTGGGACATCTAAAGTTATGTCATTCCACTGGTACAGTAATATGCACTAGACTAATACAGGCTAGTACAGAGTAGTATGCTAAAACATGCCATGTAATAGCACTCATGACAGTCATTTTTGTGTCCCAGCTGTGAGCTTTTATCCAGAGTGGATCAGGCCTGCAGCAGCTAGCCAACCCTTATCCGTACTTGTCAGGTTGGGCCATGGCTATGCCTGGCATGAATGAGTCCTCACTTTGGAGTGGCCTGGAGGCATTGGTTACTCCAAGCTGTGTTCTATCTGAGGGAATCTCCAAAACCCATTCCTGATTGGGAGTCCCAGAGATTGTCAGGGGTAGACTGGGAGTTCTACCCCTGCCATTCCCTAGGCCCTGGACTGTGCTGCTACTACAACTCAATCTGAAAATCAACATGTTATTTTTTTTAGTTCCCTCACACAAATACCAAGGGAGCATAATTATGTTGAACAAATCTAATTAACTACCCTCCCTCATGCAAGATACAAGGAAGCCAGGACCATAAAATTACATCCATGGGGGAAAAATAGTGTTTAAAAGTGCAGTTAGGTCCGGTTTTTTTTCCATTTTTGGCATGAACCGTACCCCAACTGATTCATTCACATTCAGAAACTACATAAAACTGGACTGGACCACACAAAACTGGTTCATTGCAGTCCAGTCCCAGTTCAACAACTGGTTCTAGTCAGTTTGGGCTACAACCAGTCATTGACTGACTCACATTGGTCTAAACTGGCATTACATATAATAAAATACTGTATACTAAAATAAAGCCCAGTCCCCTCCTGAGCAGGGGCCTGGAGTGGGCATGTGGATAATAAAGAAATAAAAGTCAAGCAAGGGGAGCAAGCGAGGGTGGTTAGTCACAAAAAAAAAAACCAAAAAAAAACTGGCCCTGCTGCCTCACATTCAGAACAAGAGCAGGGGCCCATTGTTATTGGATTGTTGTTCCCTCATTGTGTCATCCCTCATTTCATTGTCATTCCATTGTGTCATTCCCTGGCTGTGTGACTGTTCCCTGGTTGTGTTGTTGTTCCCTCATTGTGTCATCATTCCCTCATCATTTTTCAGCCATGTCATGTGGTGGTGGTGACATGGCAGTGGTGCTGTGTCATTGTCATTGTTGCTGACCATTGGCATTAGCAGTGTTGGTGATGGGTGTTGGTGTTGGTGTTGGTGTTGGCCATTGGTGCTGGCCATTGGTGTCTCTCATCATCTGGTGTTTCATGCATTACCACCCTGTGAGCAGAGGCTTGCAGGCATGGGTGTGGGTGATATAGTTTGTTTGCAGCAGTTGGCAGCACTGTCCAATGGTGGTGGGTGTTGATGGAGTGGTGGAAGGAGGGAGTGGTGGTGGTGTCATTGTGTCAAAGTTGAGGTTGTGGTGGTGGGTTGATGTTGATGGCCATGCACCACAACAAAAGGCAGTGGGTCCACATGACCAAATGTTCCATGTGCAGCCCCAAGGTATGTATATAAACCCTCACTTTTGTTAATCATTCCTTGGGCACATTCCCACTTATCATAATATAGTATATATATATATAGTTTGTATGTGTAAGGCATACTGTAAAATGGTTACAACTGGTTTGATTACACGTAGCCTACATGTAAATAGACTGGTGGGATGTGCCTTGACCCTTAACCGCCACCACCTCTTTTCTTCCCATGGTATCAGTACCAATGAAGGAATGAAGGAGGGCGAATACAAGGAATAGTATAGCATCAATTCACATAGTTACACCTAAGGGCATTACCCTAATCACTCCCTACATAATTACCTGTCCATCTACATTGGGGAGCTATGCTGGAAAACGCCCCCCGTAACACCGCATCTCAATCACCAGCTCTGCCAGTACCAAACACCAGGCAAAAAGCAGACTAGAAAAGAGCTTGAAGACGCGGAAGGATCAAACACGGCAATAAGGTCAAAGCACCAAGCCATAGCATACTTAGTAGCAGGAGATTATATCATACCAGATAAGCCAACTGATCTACACATACTCGCTCATGTCTTATTGCAGTTTGGGGTCACCAACAAATTACCGAAACCAATAATGGATGGGATCAGAGCTGTGGCCTTCCTAATTGAAGACACACACAACCAGCTAGCAGCTGAGAGAATAGCAGAAGCCATTAAATCACAACTGGGAGAGCAGATGAAGGGTTTTAACTCAGACATGGAAGCCATGAGGGACGCAGTGGAGCATGTAACGGATGCAGCAAAGATGATAACAAAGGAGATGGACAAATTCAAAGACAAGTTTCAAGAAATGACCAAACAGCTAACTCAGGCCACACAGGAGCTAACAGAAAAGACAGTAGAAACCATGAACACAACTGCACCAGCACCAGCCCAAGCCCCGATCCCGGTCACATATGCAGCTATGGCCCAGCAGAACACTCATACAGAGGTAATTGCGAGAGGGGCAGCCACTGACAAGCAGATCCTCATACAGAGGAACAGGAGTGGTACTAATGGCATGGACGATGTGCTACCCGACCTGACAGAAAAAGAACTAGTAACCAAAGTGAACACAGTGTTAAATCTAATGGGATGGGAAGGCCTGAACAAGCTGAGGCACACTGCCTTCCTAGTGGCAAGAAAGCTATGCAACGGAGACATCTTATACCAGGTAAATGAGGCAAAGGTAGCAGAATGGCTATGACAAAAGGATGTACAAGAATCTTTCATGAGATTCTACGATGGAACCTCAACTATACAAAACATGTTGCATTATGTCATAGCTGAATTCATGCTGACTACCTTCAATGCAGGTGCCAGTTACACCCATGCAAAACTAGAGGAAGATAACATGCTAGCTGAACAAATGATCACCTTCTCAAAGTACATAAAGCTACCCCATCTGTGAGCAGAGAATCAAAGAGCCGCCCACATAACTTTCAGATTCAACCACCATGAGGGCGCAAACCACGCCATCCGGAACAGGATGTTCATCAAAGGTAAGCACATGAATGTTCGCAAAATGCTAACCAAACCCAGGAGATGCTTAAAATGTCAAAAATATGGACACTATGCCACAGCCTGTAAAGAGAAAGAAGACACATGCGCATGGTGCACAGAATGCCACTGCACTTCAACCTGCACCATCATGGACACCACAAGATTCAAATGTGCTAACTGCATAGGGGAGGCAGCGAGAGGGCACAGAGCAGCAGACAGAGAATGCGTGAAGTTTAAGGCAGAGAGAGAAAGGAACCAGAGCCAGGTACCAGAAAACAAATATAAGTACTACCTGACATCCAGCCTGGACTCCTGGAGGTTACTGAACAAAACAGACATACACAGGGAAAGCCAACAACAAAGACCACAGCATAGCAGGAGACAAAACATGCAATATGTAGACACAAGATACCAACAGCAATTCATGGATGACTGGCAAGAGACCAGGCAAAGACAAGGGAGACAACCAAACCAGCAGTACAGAACACAAGACAGCAGCTGGCCAATGAGGCCTGCACAGGCAACCATAGACAGGTTCTTCACGAGGATACAAGCAGAAGATGACCAATGCCAACAAGAAGAACACAGGGAACCACCATGGCCACAAACAACTTGGGGAGACTGAGACCTGAATGAGCAAGGACCAGGACCACTGCCAAAGGAGACACCAAACGGAAGACAAAGCATGCCGCTCGAATATGTCTAAGGACCCACAAGAAGGACAGCATAGTGGACCACTAAACATCCAGCAGCAAACATTAACAAGTCACTGATAAGCCAGCTGGACCTGCTAGCAAGCCTAAGGCAGGACAACTACGACATATGTGCAATACAGGAACCCTATATCAACTTCAACAGTAAGACCCGGGCTAACAGACAATGGGTCACAATCTACCCCATTACACACAAGGAACACCCAGATGTAATGAGGTACATAACCCTTGCAAATGCTGACTTACTAGCAGACACATGGAGACAAATTCAACTCCAACACCCAGACATAACTGCCATTGAAATGACAGGAGAGTTCGGTATGCTCCATATCATAAATATCTATAATGACTGCGATAACAACAGCTTGCTAACACACCTGTCTGCATACATGCGAAACCAGGATCTGCAGCAGTACACAGTAGGCCCATTAAACACTATATGGCTAGGCGACTTCAACCAACACCACCCATTATGGGACGAACCCCAGAACGCTCACCTCTTCACCCATGAGAACTTAGATCTCACAGAACTGCTACTAAACATGCTAGGGCATCACAACATGAAGATGACACTGCCGGCTTTCATCCCAACACTGAAGTCTCACAGCACAGGTAACCATACAAGGGTTGACAACATCTTCTGCAATGAAGAGCTTGTCAATAGCATAATCAAATGTACCACAGACAACAGATCACTACCCCATCATTACACAACTCGACATCATAGCACCAAAGGCCACCTTAAAGCCCAGACCAAACTATAGACTAGCCGACTGGCTGGAACTGCTAGCCACCCTCAAAACCAACCTTGATAACCCCACACCCCCCACAGAACTCACAGACACACAAAGCTTCGACAAAGCGCTTAGTGAACTCAACAACACCATCCAGGATGCTGTTGGGAAACACATCAAGATATCAAAACTGAGCCCATACTTGAGGAGATGGTGGTCAACAGAGCTGGCAAGCAAGAAGAGGAAGACGCAACAGCTAGGATGTAGGGTGAAATTCCAATGAGTGAACCCATCCCACCTGGTCCACGAGGAATATTAATGACAATGCAACCACTACTCTGAAAAGATCTGACATGCAAAAGCAGAACACTGGATAGGGTGGCTAGAGGGATTGGATGAAACCAGTGTATGGCAGGCAAGTAAGCTTATGATGGCACTGCTGACAGATGCAGGAAGAACCAGGATACCCACCCTGCAGGTTAGGGACCCCACAATGAAACACGTACTAAGAGATGCAATGGACAATGCAGAAAAGGCCGGCTGCTATACAAAACCTTCTTTCCAAAAACTAACCCTAACCTAACACCATTCCCTGCTGGGTACAGGTACCCACCACCGCAATGGACTTTTCAGAACATCACAGACCAGCAGATACACTGGGCAATCAAAAGAATGAAACCATACAAAGCCAGTAAAAGTGGCTCAGTCACAAACTCAGTACTCATCCATGCCAGAGAACTCCTAGTCCCACACCTTGGGCCACTATTCCGAGCCACTAACACACTAACATCCTACCCACAGGAATGGTCATGTACAGAAATTCTGGTCCTCAAAAAGCCCAGAAAGCCAGACTACATGGTCCCATCAGCGTGGCGCCCCATAGTCCTGTCAGACGGGCTTGCTAGACTACTCAACAGCTGCCAGGCAGAGGAAATGATAACCAGGTGTGAGGAACACAACATACTCCCAGCAAACCATTTCGGGGCCAGGCCAGGACGCACCACAACAGTCAATACATCTGCTTACAAAGATGGTGAAGGACGCATGGAGAAAGGGACAGGTGACATCCACCCTCTTCCTTGATGTAAAAAGCGCATTCCCCAGTGTAGACATCAGTCACCTAATTCACGACATGAGAAAACACGGTATCCCAAAAGAGCACACCCAATGGATAAAGAGATGACTACACAACAGACGCACCACCCTCTCATTCGACAACCACCAGACAGAAACATTCATAGTCGTGAATGGCCTGGATCAGGGAGACCCACACTCAGGAATCTCATATCTCATATACAATGCTGACCTACTAAAGATTCCAGACCACAGAGCAGGGGAGCACATACTGCTCTTCATCAACGATGCGGCAGTCATAGTTACAGGCAAAGACTTCACAGAAACACATGAAAAGATCTGCAATATAATGAACCGCACAAATGGTACCTTTGACTGGGCTAAGCTGCACAACTGTGAATTCGGAGTAGAAAAGTTCCAGCTCCTTGATATTACAAGAAAGCTAGTCCCAAACCTGGTAAACCCAAGAAAGAAAATCCCAACACCACAAAGAGCACTGATCCTAGGCAGCCAGCGGATCCCATCAAAGGACACAGCGAGGTTCCTGGGCATAATTGTGGACAACAAACTAAACTGGAAGGGTCAGTGCATGGCTGCCCTGACAAAAGGACAAGACTGGGTAATCCACTCCAGTAAAATCGCACAAGCATCCAAAGGAGCACATGCTAAGTATCTCAGACAACTATACCTATCAATCACAGTCCTGAGAATGCTGTATGCTGCTGACATCTTCCTAACACCCCAACAGAACATTGGCAAGCAAACAAGAGACAGAAAGGCCAAACAAGCTGCAGTGAAGAAACCTGCCTCAGTACAATGTTGTGCAGCAATCATGATCACCGGGGCCATGTCAACTGCAGCCACGGACATAACAGATGTAATGGCAGGACTAATGCCCTTTTCACTACTAGTAGACAAATACTGGCATCATGCAGCAATACACCTGGCAACACTGCCACCTACGCACCCACTACACAAACCGGTACAGAACACAGCAAATAAACTGGTCAAACGGCACCCCACCCCACTGCATGACCTGATGCACAGGTACAGCATTCAACTGCAAAACATTGAGACAGTAAAAGCAGTGAGATACAGCACTAGGTGGAGGCCCAGTTTAACAACAGAAGTCACCGCAGACATTGATAAGGCCATAGAGGAAATAGCGAGGGAGAATCCAGATGTTAACATGTTCACAGATGGCTTGGGCATGGAAGGCAAGGTAGGGGCAGCAGCAGTTCTGTACAGAGGCAGTAGGCTGAAGGCAAAGCTATGACACCAACTTGGTTCAATGTGACACCACACAGTATATGAAGGAGAAGGAGTCGGCACTTTGCTGGGCATGAAGCTGATAAGCAATGAACAGGGAGTATGTTCAGCAAACATATATATTGACAACCAGGCAGCTATCGCAGCCATGCTATTAACCAAGCCCAACCCAGGGCACTATATCTTCAACACCTTTCAGGAAAGCATTGTAGCCCTACAAAAGAAACACAGTGAAATAAAGATGAAGGAAAAATGGGTGCTGGGGCACAAGGGTGTAGAGGGGAACAAGCAAGCAGATGACCAGGTGAAGAAAGCAGTAACAGAAGGAAGCAGCAATGTCAACAGCCTCCCCAAACTCCTGAGGAAGAGACTTCCCCACAGCAATCGGTGATCATACAAGCACACAGAGCGCAACTGAAGAAGAGAGCACAAAAGTTCTGTATGGCAAGCCTCGCTGTGGTTCAATAGGATGAAGAAAACAGACCTGAAGTCCCCATTGACCAGCTACATTGACCTGGTCACCTCTCTGCCGAGGAAGCTGGCAAGCATATTGTCACAACTGAGAATGGGGCATACACCGCTAGCTAAGCATTTACACCACATCAGGAAAGCAGACTCATCCACATGCCTGGCATGCCAACAGGACGATGAGACCATACAGCACCTCATGCTACACTGATGAGCCCACCGTGCAGCCAGACAGAGACTATGAAATAGTATGGGAGGAAGGGACATCAACCTGGCAAAGCTGTTTCACCACTACAAAGACACTGTGGGCATTGTTCACATACATCACAGAGACAGGCAGATGGCATGGTACTTTTGGGGAGCTATGTACCAACACTAGAGGAGGACCAACAGAGAAGTGGATGAAGATGAGGGAGAGAGGAAGAAGTAGTATCACACACAGCAAACAATGCCCAGTACATGACTACACTATCCATGGGCCAGCACCACCTATTTTCAGTGCATACAGCGCTTGAGGGCCACTAGATGGCCACTCGAAGCGAATGATGAAGACACCACACCAGGGAGATGGACAGAGCAGGGCACATAAATGTTTATATATAGTCTCTTACATATGGTATGCCACAAAGGAGAATAAATGGAAGAAAAAAAAAAAAAAAAAAAAATAGACTGGTTGCAACCAATTGCAACCAGTTTTGATCAATTATTCAATACCTAGGACCACAACCGACCACCCTTAAGATTTGGGGCAACCACAACCAATAAAAGACTGGACCACTGGTTTGATCTAGTTTGGTTTGTGGTTTTTTCCAGTTGCATGAGCCAGACTTTTAAACACTAGAAAAAAATGAAACATACATATGGGAGCAGGACAATTATATTAATTAATTTGAACACAGAGATATGTTTTTGGTATTTTGACAAGCTGAATCTGAATCCAAAGTCTGTTTGTCCTAAGTAGAGGACATCCACAGGCCACCAATGTCACATGACATTCCAAAATAGGATGACTAAGTACAAAATGGTGTCCCTAGCTTTCCACAACAACATAATATAAGATGTGGGTGCACATAAATGTTTGAAAAGGTGTACTTGTGAGTTTGAGATAGTACAATTTACCTGAAACAAGTTAGATCAAGCAAAATATCAAATGTGTATCAAAAATGTGTTGTGTTGCAACTTTGGATATTAGTACTTAAATGAAATCCTAATGCCATGCCAAACCCTGTTGCATTTGAGCATATTGGATGTATATCAATAGACCTGTGCAAGCAGAACTTTGAATTCTTTGATGTGGTATTTAATACTGGATCTGCAACTGGTGGAATGATAGAGGGATCTGCAGAAGGGGTATTATAGCTACTATGAACTATTCTTGCACAGATCTATTGATATACATCCAATATGCTTGAATGCAACATTAGGATTTCATTTACTAATATCCAAAGTTGCAACACAACACATTTTTAATACACAATTGATATTTTGCTTGATCTAACTTGTTTCAGGTAAATTGTACTATCTCAAACTCACAAGTACACCTTTTCAAACATTTATGTGCACCCACATCTTATATTACATTGTTGTGGAAAGCTGGGGACACCATTTTGTACTTACTACTATGTCCTATTTTGGAATGTCATGTGACGTTGGCGGCTTGTCTACCTTAGAAAATTCCCAATCACGAGATATCAAAGTTGTCCGCAACTGTAGATTGATTATGACCCCTCGTGAGAGGGGTTGTGTATGTAATATAAATATAAATTCACTCACAGGAGGCCTTAACTACAAATTTGACAAAGATTTTTTTTAAAAAACCTCATGAACGCGAGTGTGTCATCCTTGCACCCCGTTATCCGCCCTGCGAGCAGCTGCTCGCACTGGTGGTGGTGGGTGCTGTGTCCAGGGGGTTCGTGGGGTGGCCCTCCGCGTTGTCGTTGTCGTCGATGCGCAGGGCGGCGTGTTCTCGTCGCCGCCTCCTCCCGTTCCCTCCATCCCCCGCCTCACTACTATGCCATACACTGATGTAGCACCCCTGTCCACCCCACAAGCTATTGCTTGTGGCAGTGGTTGGGGGTGCTTCATGGGGCAGGTATCGTCGTCTCCCCTCCCTCCCTCTTGTCTCGTCTCCCCTCGTCGTTCCACCCACCAACCACCTCACAAGCAGTAGCTCATGAGGCTGGGGGCGGGTGGTGTGTCGTCGTGGTCTTCCTCATCTCTCCTCCCCCCTCGTTTCCTCACCCACCCATCCACCCTGCGAGCAGGTGCTCGCAGCGGTGGTGGTGGTGGCGTTCTCCATCCCTCGTCGCCTCCCCTCCCCATCATCATTCAACCCACCAACCACCCCACGAGCAGTTGCTTGTGAGGCTGGGGGTGGGTGGTGTTGCATTCCTTCGTCGTCAGTCCTCTCCCCTGTGCCATCATTTGTCTCTCCCCCAGTCGTCCCCTGGCCGTCCCCATTCTTCTCCCCCGCGAACCACCCGACGAGCAGATGCCCGTAGGCGTGGGGGGGTCCCTTGTCGTCGTTGCTGTCAGTAATACTAGGTACCAAAAATTTTTGTGAGCAACGAAAAAAGGAAATGAAAACAAAACAAAAATTACCCATGGCCCAAAAGACGTCATTGACGTCTCTTGAGCCTTTTTTTCGTTGTTTGCATTTGCTCCAGGACCCCCGTTGTCTACTCTTCCTGGTTGTCATGGGTGGTCTCATTCCGTCCGTCCTGGACTCTTGCATCCCCATTCACCCCGCAAGCAGTTGCTCGCGGCAGTTGTGAGGGTGCTGCATCGTCGTCCCACCCACGATCCACCCTACAAGCAGTGGCTCGTAGGGCTGGGGCGCGTGCTGTCTCGTTCCCCGTCGTCGTTGTCGTGCCTTGTTCCTCATTCTCTCCCTCCCGTTCTCGCCGTCCCCATTGTCCCGTCTTGCCGTTGCTGTTGGCCTCCTTGTTCGTTGTTGTCCTGCCCTGGCGTCGCTTGTCGTCGTGATCCTGCCATCCCCGTTGTCGCGTCCCTCGTTCGTCGTTACCCCTCCCGTCATCGTGCCGTGTTCCTATCCCACTGTTGGTGTCCTCGTTGTGGCCGTTAACACCCGCAATCCACCCTGCGAGCAGTGACTCACAGCGGTGGCATAGTGGTGTGTGAGGTGTCGTGGTTCACTGCTTGTCGTTACAAGGTTATTATAACCTAAAAATGGATGAAGAAAACAGTCAATTGATAAAAAGAGCGGAGAAAGAAATAAGAAAAAAACTTAACTAGGGCCCAAACGACACATAAACGTCGTTTGGGCCTGTTTTCCGAGGCTCGCAGTGGCGGGGCGGGTGCTTTGGCACGTCATTGGCAGTATAATAGTTCCTAAAAACAAGAAACGAACAAAACAAAACTTACCTAGGGCCCAAACAACGATTGCGTCGTTTGGGGCCGCGTTCATCCGTTTGCTTGTTTGCAGCTATTTGTGATGGTGGTTGAGGTGGGGATGGACTTGGGAATTGTGGTGGCGGATGTGGGTAGAGTGGCGGAGGTGGTGGGAAGGGAGGTGGCGGCAGCGTCGTCGTCGTTGGTGGTGGACTGAATGTGACAATTACCTTTTTCGTTCAAAATCCGCGTGTCGGTAAAACCCGCTGGGTTTGAAATAATTTGTAGGTCTGACTTCGAAATGTTAGCTTGTCTCCAACCAACATTAGAACTCTGGTTTCTGCCGAGCAGCCGCCTCTCTTAACTTTTCATGGGATGGTCAGGTTAAAAGAACAAGTTCAAGGTACGAGGACTCGTAACTACACTTACTGGATAAATTTACAGCAAAATCTTTTATGCATTCTTGAATAGTGCAACCAGGAGGCATGTCAATAAGCATTATCTTGCATGTCAGCATTGAGTGTTCATGCTTATCAACAGGACAATCATCAGCACAAAGACATACAGGGATGTTATTGAATAACAAGATGTGAGTAGTTGGTCTAGAATTGTGTGTACACTAGTGTATTGACCAAAAGGACACTCTGCACCTACTCTGGCTAGATGGTGTCTCAAGTAATCATGAATCTGCAGGGTGTAACACAGGTACACCTGCAGGTGAATTTGGTGCTTACCATACCTGCACCTGTGTAACCTGCACCCATTTTCAGACCATACCCATGGGTGCAGGTTATCCCTGTGGTTCCAAGTTTGTGCTGGGCACCTCCAATCCTACCTTTCTCCATCTAAAGAAGCCCCTGCTGCACAGTAGCAAGCTATTGCTCGTTGCCTGTCTCACAGGGGCTGCAGGGAAGATGGGGGCAGGGGAAGGAAAGGGGTGGAATGCACCAGTCGAGGGATGGTGGAAAGGAAGGGCTGGGTGGGTGGTCTGGCATCACAATGTTCTGGTCATCATTGGATGGTAGCACCTGTGATCCACCCTGTGAGCAGTTGCTTGCAGGTGTGGGTGCAGGTGCTAGGTTGTCTGGGTGGTTGGGGTGCTGGTGAAGTTAGTTTTGACCAAAAAAAAAAAGATAAATGAACTTAAAAACTACCAGGGGCCCAAATGACTCCAGTCATTTTTGCCTGTTGCTCTCCCCAGCCCATCATTGTGCCTCTCTGTGTCATCGTTGGCCTGTGTTATCATCCCCCCCATTGTCCCATCATCCATCATTGGCATTGGGGTGTCCTCTGGTTGTCGAAGCACCTGCTATCCACCCTGCAAGCCATTGCTTGCAGCAGTGGAGGCAGGTGCTGGTTGCCAGGTGCCTTTGTTGTCCTGTTGTCCTCATTGTTGTGTCCCTTCCATTGTTGTTTGGGGTCATCGTGGTTCCTGTCCCTGTTCATCCCCTGTCATTGTCATCCTCCTTGTCCCCCATCACATTGTCCCCTTGTCCTCTGTTGTCCCATCATCTTGCCCTGGCCCTTGTCATCCTGCCATCATTGTCATTGGTGTTGGCATTTTGGCTTCTTCACCTCATCACCCCCCATCATCTCCCATTGTTGATCCATCATCCTGTGGTGGCCTGTCTTGGGATCCCTGTTGTTTCCTGTTTCCACCCTGTGAGACATTGCTCATGGTGGTGGTGGTTGGTTGGGTGTGGGTCATCCTGGATTGGCTCCCATTGTTACCAGCAGTTTAGAACCTAAAAAGTAAGGTAAAGTAATTAGTTAATTAATGAGAACAAGAACAAAAGAGAACAAACTTACTGTAGGCCCAAACAACACAGTTGTCATCTGGGTAATTTAGGTCAGGTTGCTTGCAGCAGTGGTGTGACATGGTTTGGGAGCGGGGTCTCTCAGGGTGAATGCTGTTGATATAAGTTAAAAGACCTAAAACAAAGTTGATTAGTAAAAAGAAACAAAGAAATAAGAAAACTTACCTAGGGCCCACAACAATGTTCAACTGTCATTGGGCCCATTTCCACTCTTTCATTGTTGTTGTTGGGCACTGTGGAAGGCATGGGATTGATGGCAGTGGGGCTTGAAGGAGCGGAGGTGGTGGTTAGTGGATGAAGGAGGGATGGTCATGGCAATGTTGGTGCTGGTGAGTGAGCAGATGACATTAGTTGGTTATCTTCGAGGTACGAGGACTCGTAACTGTACCTCAGGGACTGGTCCACTTTTTGCCCAATTCCTATCCGGAAGGCCTCAGGGATTCAAAAAAAATTCCCCAATCCTTATCCGGATTGGGATCAGGCATTTTGGGGGGTTGTCAGGGGTCCTGTCGTTGTTCGAGTCAATCTCACGAAGGATCGGATCCGTTATACCCTTTGGGACAACTCATGGAACCAGGGAGGAGGTTTTCAAATGACCACCTGATGGGAAATCGAACTCGGAATAATAGGTCCCCGGTTGGACCCAAGATAGACTTCAATGTGTCGCTATCAATCAGCAGGACGATATAAGAATCGATATCAGCCTTGTCTGCAATTGCTCAAGCGCTCACGGGCATTCGTTTGACAAGGTATAGTTTCTCTTCAGACCCTACTCAGTGACTGAATCAAATTTCGTTTAGAATGTCAGTCAAGTACCGTATCGGATACTATCAAGTAAACATCGGGGTGGGTGACAGTGAGATTGTCCTGTTGATCAAAGAAACGCCGTCTTCCTCGTCTTCCACTACCTCAACCGAAGAAATATTGAAGGCTGTTCTGATCGATGGCGGCGACATACCTCAGGGAGACTCTTATCGACTCCAAAACATCAAACAAGTAATGAAGAACATCGAAACAGAGTTCAAGCCTAAAGATGGGCTGAAATTCGATGCTGTTGTGATTACACATTGGGATGAGGATCACTACAAGGGAGTTCTGGAGATGATATTCAACGATATGCAGCAGCAAGAGCCTGACGGGGAAAAGGACCCGAGGAAGCGTCCCAACCCGACGGCAGATGGTTATGATGGGGACCCCCTCCAAGCCTCGTTCCTGAAATACGACGGCTCGGGGAATCCCGTCTCGATGCTTTATATTCCTAATAGGAGGGACCAGCCGAACTATGATGTCGAGTACTCAGCTACAGAGGGATTCAAATTTTGGGCGAAGCGATTCAACCGTGTTTGCAAAGTGACTCTTGACCAAGATAGGAAGCTGTTCGATCCCTCCGATCCTGATTTTAAGACGTATCTTCGGAAGACTCCGTCACGTCCCCCGACTGCCGACAACAAAATCATTGGTCGAGAATTATTCTCCGGAGATTATGTCGATGCAGCCCGGACAGCAACGAGCCCTACAGAGCTCATCGCTGCGTATCGGACCAGCGGCACGACGTATAAGGGTGACACACCTGGATTGTTTTGCATCATGGCGAACAACCAACACCTACCACCCGCCAAAAGCTTAACCGACGAAGTCAACTCATCAAAGACAACTATTGTAAATCGTAGTTCAATCGGTTGCCTCATAATCTGGCCGAACGGGAACGTTTCACATTACTTCGCAGGGGACTTGGACGCAGATCAAGAAGCCAAAATGATCGACTGGACTGGGTTGGAACGGCCGCGGCCAACAGATCCGGCCCGCCCGAAAGTCGAGGATACCGTCCCAATTGTGAAAGGGAGCCATCATGGGAGTGCTGAGTCATTTCCACTACATCTTTGCCAGGTTTTCAAACCTTCCGTTATACTGTTTTCTGCTGGCGACGGCCACAATCATCCTTGTAACCCAAAGCATTTTCTCCTTAACGTTCGCTAACACATCTCATTTTAGCATGGAACAGATTATTTTATGTTCATGCATATCTAGTCAATTCGGCAGGAGCCCACGCCGCGTTGGACGCCGACGGCGTAACTCCTAAAAAGCCTGTCTATCTAACAGCTTTTCCATACTATCTCTATCGAGTACCACCCGAAGACCTAACCAAGTCGAATGGGGGATGGTTTGTCAGTAAAGGCACTGAATATTTGAGAGGTGGCAACACTAAAGGAAACGCCTATCGGACAAGTTATAAGAGTCTCTTCCCTACCACTCCCTCTCCTAGTGATCCCTTAAACATGGTCGAACTGTTCAAGCTGTCTGCACCGATGAGTTTGTACGCGGAAAGCGGTTGGATTCGGGATAAACTCATCGACCTCATACTTCCAACGATTACTTCTATCAAGGACAGTGCATATCCTTCGAAAGACATGAAACCGGATGCCACATCGACTGGTATCGAAGCTACAACTTTTGACGAGAAGTCAATGGTCTCATCTGTTCAAGTGATGTACGACGACACTGGCCCTACAGTCGACGTGAACTACTGGGGAACCGTCCCCGCCAGTACCGGCCGCCGCACGAGCAAGAGGGTTGCGGACCCTGCGACTGGTCCCGGGGCTCCAAAGAAGACGAAAACAAAGCCGAGGCCCGAGGACTATAGGGTATTCGCTGAAGGCGGCGGGAGCAAGCCTGATGACGATGACAGATTCTATATCATGTCCTCGCTTGTCGAGGCTCAAGACTCGGGCCGTTCTGCATATGTGGCTGAAGAGTGGGATGCTTTTGTGTCAACATTATCTGCCGGTTTTATTACCACCCACAACGCCCTCTCGTCGTCAGATTTACTCGTTGCACTCGACGGCTCCGACGAGTGGTTGGCTTGGTTTAAAGTTGCTCTCTCTCCAACGTCTGTGGATACAGATGTCCAGATTCTTGTTTCGGCAGTGTTGGATGGTTCCAATGCGAATGTTCATAACTTCCAAATCGTAATCCCTTTACCACTCGCGTTGGAGCGACAAGTTTCGTTGAAATTTGGCCCTAGCTACATAGTGGGGCAAGATGCGAGCACTGCTTTTGATCCTAGGAAACACTTTCTCCGTTTTGACATGTCGGAGGACACATCTTCGGAGATCACACTCAAGGACTTATTAGCATTCTCTGACCTCCCGGCTGACGTCATAGGGTTCGGATCTGAACTCGCGTTTACACTTGTGAAAAGCAAGTGTGCTGTATGGTTTAGCCCTGTCGCGGGAAACTATTCGGCAGCATTTCGTCTTCAGGCCGTTGCTTCCCCCGGGAATTGGACTAGCACATTAGATTCGCTCAAAGGTTTCGATCTGTGGCCTTCCAGTGCCGTCCCTACAACAATCAGCGTCATCGTGAAAAGCGAAATGACTAAACTAAGTAGCTGGGATGGGGTTCGGTGTGAAAAGGCGCCTCAGCTTGGGGTCTTACTCGACTTTACGGACTTTAGTGCCGCTCTATTTTGTGGCCCCAAGGCTTACGTGTTCGCTTTGTATTGGAAGACTGGCGTAAGGGCGGCCATACGACGCTTGCTTGAGATGCCTGCCTTGAATAGTCCAGGCCTCTTTAAAGTCTTCGAAGGTATCCTTGACACAATCGCTAAAGTATTCGACATCCTCCAGGCATCTGTCGAGTTCACCCGAATAGGTTCAGGGTTTAAGATAGCGAAATTATCTGTCACAGCACAGCTCACGCTAAAGACCGAGTATGGGAAATCGGGCAACGGTGGCAAGGATGTAGCGTTCTTACTGAGCTTCACATGGCCTCAAAAAGCCTTCGTAGGGAGACTTTACAACCCGAATGCCCAGGATCTAAGCTGGCAAAAGTTGATGCCATACTACGAGGAGCTTTTTGAAGTCGTTCCAACCATCACTCCATCCCCAAATCTGTCGATACTTGACTTGATCCCAGGAATAAGTGTCACCCCCCCGACAGGTGTCCCAACCATAATCTCACGAGCTATGCTAATGGTCCATGATACGAACATCTCATTTTCTGGGGCATTGCAACCATATCAACCAGACCCCGAAGACGTCCCGGCTATCTCGTTCGATACGCTGGATCTAGCAACATCGTACAATTGGAAATCGAAGCTGTTTTCATTCTACATTTCAGCTCTCGTCAATCTTCGCCCGGACACAGAGAGTTCGTATAATGGTGCCCCAGGTCTCCTCTCTGCATCCTTGAGTTACGAAGCTGGCCGTTGGCAGTTGATCGGACAAGTCTCGGAGCTCAACTTTGGCGATCTCGTTACATTCTTCCACAAGACCGAGCAGTCCCAGGTAAAAGATATGCTGGGACACATCACGATAAACTCGATGCTATTAAAGTACGAATACGATGGGAAGGGGAAACCAAGTAAATTCCTATTCACGGGCTCTATTCAAATTGCTATGTTTGGGCTCCACCTCAAATATTCGCGGGATGCAAAGGGTTGGGATATTAAGGCGGCACTCGGTGCGTCCGAGGAATGCAAACTTGGCGACGTGATTGCTTCTATCTGTGGTGGCGATGAGGAAGCATCTCAACTACCTGATTTCATTAGTGACATCCCTCTGAATATCCCACAATCAGACGATCCTAGCGCATGGGAGAACTCTCCGCTTTATCTCAGCTGCTCCAAGTTAGCCTCCCCTGGTCCCGGTCCCGACCAAGGAGTCTCGAGACCTTTGGTATTTGCACTCCGCATCACGCTAGGGAAGCTGCGATTTACCTTCCTCCAAATTAGTTATTCAAAGACTCCGGGCACACCAGTAAGAAAGCCGAAACGAGTGTTGATCTTCTCATTCACGGAGATCCTTCCATCGTTGTCGATTCCGGTTGTAGGAAAAGTGGAGAATCCGATCGACGGATTGCAGTTCCTTTGGGTGCAAGATGCCAATGCAAGCTCTGGACTGACGAGGGAAGAGATCGAGGAAATTAATACAGCTGCGTTTCCTAGTGGAATTGGATTATATTTTAAGGAAATCAAGAAGGTCACTGGGCCTTCGGATGTCGTGATCGGTGCTGGCTGCCACTTCATCTTATTGGTCAATAGTGGTGGGGCGGTTAAGGTATGTTTCTTTTGACGTCGTGGAAGTTGTCCGCTGACGTGTCGGCACCATCAAGGTTGGTATTGATTATAAATTCGCCACGAAGAAGAAGCCCCCGCCAGGAATGGAGGAGCTAGAAGCAAAGGAAGAGGAAGTGCCCCCGGGTGGAGTTTCGAAAGCTTCAGTCCACAAAAAGGTTGGACCTCTTTCAATCGCCAACATAGGGCTGCAGTTTAAGGGTGGAAAACTATTCATCATCCTTGATGCGACGGTAGCACTAGGGCCAATCGCCGTCAGTCTCCTGGGCTTCGGTGTCGGCGTTAAACTCACTGCGGATTTCTTCACCCACTTTGACATTTCGAATTTCGGTTTGGAACTTCGTGGTCTCGGGGCGGCATTGGACAAACCTCCTCTCTTACTAGCAGGCGTGTTCGAAGACTTATCAGCCGAGGGAAGCGAACTCTACGGCGGTGGGGTGGCTATCAGCGTGAAGCAGTACAGCTTCCTAGCGGTGGGTTCGTATGGAGTGATCGGAGACGGATCTGGGAAGACATACAAGACATTCTTCGTCTTCGCGCAATTGCACGGTCCTCTCGTGGAACTCGAGTTTGCGACACTCAATGGCGTCAAGCTTGGTTTCGGGTACGCCACTCGTTTCTAACTTTATGACTTATGATCTAATAATGAATTTCAGCTACAATTCCCACCTTCGATACCCAAATGTCGACGAGATCTTTACATTCCCATTGGTGAAAGGGATCAGTTCAGGCACATCGGCGAAAGTCTCGGATTCTTCCAACGTGCTTACCGTCCTCGCCGATGCCGTTTTCAATACATGGGTGACACCTCGAGAAGGTTCATTATGGTTTGCAGCTGGGTTCGACGTATTAGCGTTCGAGACGCTGGACTTGCGTGCGGTGGCCGTAATCGAAATCGATCCGTATGTCAGCATCGGACTTTTTGCGGATGCAATATGCTCGCTACCACCAAACCAGCCCCGAGAGCAGTGCATCGCGTATACGGAGCTCGGGATTGCATGTCAAATCGACTTCAAGACTGGCACGTTCAGTATTGAGCGCCAACTTTCGCCCAACAGCTTCGTCCTGCATCCGTCGTGCCACCTACGTGGCGGATTTGCTCTCTTCTACTGGTTTGATCCGTCGCCTTACGCTGGTCAATTTGTATTCACCGTGAGCCTTTACCCTTGTCCCCCTCCTATTGATGATTTAAGTTTTCTCTCTCTCTCCCAGATTGGTGGTTACCACCCGTCTTTCAATGTCCCGTCGTACTATCCGCGACCTCCCAGGCTTTCGATATCGTGGCAGCTGGATAGCATGATCAGCATCATGGGAGAAGCGTACTTCGCTGTGACGCCGAAATGCTGTATGGGCGGAGGGATGTTATCGGTGAAGTACAATTTGAAGCTGATCGAAGCTCACTTCTATGCTCATGCCGACTTTTTGATCGCCTGGAATCCTCTCCATTTCATTGCCGATATAGGTGTAACCGTTGGAGTCACACTGCATGCGAAGATAGGACCTTTCGGAGGGGATCTGACAGCCGATTGTGGTGCGGATCTCCATCTTGAGGGACCTCCTTTCGGTGGTAAAGTGCGCGTCAAGGTCATCTTTGCATCGTTTGACATCTATTTCGGGAACCGTCCCCCACCTCCGCCTCCTCTGAGTCTTAACGAGTTCTGGGATCTCCTGTCTCGTTCGGCTAATCAGCCAAGTGCACCGAGAGATGTTGGGGTTACCCTCGTTGTCGAGTCAGGTTATGTGCCAGACCAGAACAAGGATGTGACACCAGAGCCAGGAACGCCTTGGATCGTCCTCGCTGGTCAATTCAAGTTTTCCATCCAATGTCGTTTCGCTGTGGACTCGGTCCAGTTCCATGGTGAAGATGGAACGATGCATAAAGTCCTACAAGGGAAGGACGTGTACGCGAAGCCGATGCATCTGACCAACCCGGCTTCATCTCAGCTGGATGTGAGTATCAGAAAGCGTGAACTTAAGTCGAAGCTGGTTGGCGGGTTCACATTCGGTAAGATCCTGAAGAATGTTCCCTCAGCGCAGTGGGGCGCATGTCAGTTCTTTTTCTTGTCTTTTATATTTGCAGATATATACTAAATATTTTGCAGATGTACTGGGCGAAGATCCAGTTGTCAACCAACGACCGAGCACACTTCTTAACGGGTCTAACTCGACGATCAACGATATGTTAATGGGCGTCAGGGTCGTGGCGCCTGAACCTGAATATCCTGATGACCATATTCCCCCCTACGATGTCAACGATTGGATGTTCGTTGACGTTATCGAAGGAGCGAGGTTACCTATCGAAAAACCATCTCCGGAGGCGGAATCATGGTTGCCCAAGCAGACGACGTGGAAAGGTGCAGAGAAAGCTTGGATGTCTCCTCCGACGAAACCGCAAAGTACGGTTGATGCTTTGGCGAAAGCATTCGGGTGGAAGGACAAACTTGTTGGCGCCGCTCCCGCTATACTCCTGAAGAACTTTAGCAGAGTATATCTTGACATTCCTAGCTTGACGATGAAATGAGGTGAAATTTAGCTTCATAGTATGGACGGGATTGCCTCTAGAATTATTGTGATATTTGGAGTCGTCGTGTAATCTCCACTTGTACTAGTAGTCGCCCTATAAGATTGTGAAACTCTTTAGTGTGCTACTAGGGCCGACCTCACTGAGGCTGTGACTGTCATGCTGATTAGAGCGTATTTGCAACTCTTTTTTTCTGACGTATAAGGAATTTTTTCCATGATCGTGGTACCTAAGCTGATTGGCTGACAGGCTTAGTAAAAACGGTTGCAAATACGCTCTATTGTTTTCACCGACCACCAGTTCGTCCATTCGGAGCAGGCTCTCTTCTTTACTCTATCCACCCCATTGCCCCCGATAATTGCGTTATCTCTTCATCAATCTCATGTTCAGGCTGGCGTCTATCAGGGGACAGACTTGCCTATTCCATGACTTCGGTGGTTTATTGCTCCGGAGATTGTCTAGACGTGGGGAAAAAATTTGTTGTTGAGCTATTTAATCTATCAGAAAGCGACCTGGATTCTGCATGCGGATGCGGATAACTTCCGCTCGGAAATTTACTGTATAGAAATGCCGGAGAAGTGTTAATCTTTCGTCCCACGGCGGCCCACGGCTCGACCATCGTGACCTTGACATGTTCCACAGATATTCCCTGGATGAAACTGTGATCTTATCGACGGAGGGGGAAATATGTAAGGTAGAACAAGACACATAATTCCATAGCGGGCCATTTCCACGACGCCGTCGTCTGCAATGTCGAATCAATACAATGTCTGTGTGCCTATGAAAGTAGACGCGTTCCGCCTGAACGCTGCTGCATGCGATGGTCCTTCTCGATTACCTCCTATCTCTCGACACGAATACATGCATCTTCGCCTTGACGACACTCTGAGATGCGATATCCAAGAGGACGTCGATCTCTCCAACACTGCTCTCGGTGCCGAGTTCAGCGAACGTGTCACCAATCTCGCCACGGGCGAACTCAAACGACACAGACTTGGCATTTACCTTCACTGGATTCTTCCTCACTTCTATCGCACTGGACTCTTGGTGTCCAACTCCGCTGACCTGGATGCGGATAATTTGCGAAACCAGCGAGGTTACAAACCTGTCAGGGATGGCGAAGCTCCTTCAGATCCACAGTCCCCGACATATCGTCCTCTTCCAACTCGATGGATCGTTTTGCGCCATCTTCTGGCAAAAGTCCCGTCTAACGCAAATATCCCTGAGTTCCAGGCGTTTGTTATCGAGTCTGACCGTCTTCGAAAGATGGAAGACCTTGGTCCAGACGTGGACATAGAAGTTGACGTTACTCCTTTCGTTTACATGGAAGGAGAACGTAACACTCTTGATTTCCAAGCTGAGACGTTCATTGGCTTCAAACAGCGCCTGGAGGATTGGACAGAGTCCGACAGTAGGATCCTCCGGGTGCCGCTTTCGGTCTTGGGCAGCGTTAATCCACTATTCCCCGATTTCCAGCCTCACAACCCCAATGTCTTCTCCATCCTCGACAATTTTGCCTATGAGGGTAGCAACGGCACAACCTATTTGCAGAAGGCTACTGCCAATTATTACGTACTTGGATGGCATCCCAAGTCTGAAGACGATCCTTTCCACCTCTTCGAGCAGGATGAACCATATCCCACGTACGCCGATCGTCTTGATGGCTGCTACATGAAACTCGCAGATGACTCTGCAGAGGACATCATGGACTGGACCAATAGCCCTTTATCCTACAGCGATCCTACCAGGGCCATGGCTCATGGTGCCATGTACCAAGTCGAGTGGGACTTGGATGAGAAGCCCGCAAACGTACCAGCAGATGACATCGCCCAGTCGTACAATGATTTTTCGCCCGTCTCCGTTGGAGTAAACCCTGTCGACGCCTTATTAGCGGTGACGCACACACATGCGCTAACATTCGACAAAAAGAGGAAGGAGGAGGGCGATACGACCTCGAAGCCAGATCCTCTTGCACAGGATATTCTCTCCTTACAGACTCTTACGATCAAACAGGAGGAGGATCCCGATTCTCAGTTGCAGGGTGCTGATACGCTGTATACTGACTACTTTGTACCGTCTGATGGTGGACAGGAGTGGCACATCTCGGGTGCACTCGCGATCCCTGATGGTACCGAAAAGCCGTCAGCCCCGAGCAAGAAGGAGGTCCTGGATCTTGCGCAGATGAATCAATATCAGATGGCGGTTAATCTCTGTACTCGTCAAATGAACTTCGTAGAATGGGAGATTTGGGCAGAGTGGTGGAAGTGGGTGAGTTGCAAGCGCGAGCGGACGGATGAAGAAATGGATGCGGTGAAAGAGAAAGTTATCAAGATGGCAGACAGCTATGAGGCGCTCAAAGGGAGGATCGCTGGGTGGAAGGACCGCATGTCGCAACTCATGGAAGGATACAACTGGGAACCTCTTGCCGCGTCCAGGTACTATAATTCTCGAGATCCTACCTTATTACTTTGTGGCATGCAAAGTGGCTGGCCAGTCGATTTCGGTGACGACCTCAAAGTCCGCCTTGATTCACAGCTCGTTACTGTCGATGACATCTATGACGGAGAAGCTACGGGGTGGCCTGACTTCCAGAGTTACATCTCCACTATTTCCCAGAAGCTACCATCTCGATTGCGCGACACAGCAGCTGGCCTGTTGACCGAGTTCTTCGCCATACGTCCAGTACCTTCTGATACACCCAATTTACGGTCTCCTCCCGCCGAAAACATCCTCTACCCCCTTTATCACGACCAAGGCCCAGACTCCAGCTCGGAAGATCAGTCCTCGTGGAGGGATCAATGGAATGGGACTCAAGCGTGGTTTCCTCTCTTTGCCGAGTGGGAGATTGAATACTTTCACATCGGCCTCGAGTCTTGGGTTCTCGCGCCACGCCAATTGTATGGTCCGCCGAAATTATATGCGCAAGTCAAAGAAGGTGTGGATATCAGCAACATTACGAACAAAAGAACTCTATCTGGCCGTTCTCTCATCCACCCTCAAACCACGTCTATGATGCGAAACACAGTCGAGCAGTTGCTAAGGAATAAGGGTTCAGCTCCAGATGAGATGATCGCACTGCATGATAAGATTAACAACCTTCCACTTTTAACGTTTTCGATGAGCGGGGTGGGGAACCAGTTGGTAACGAAACAGCGAGGTGCGTCCATCTCACGTCCTAAATACTTACTCACTAACATAGCATCCGCAGGTACCCATGTCAATCCCAACATGTATCAGCCCGGTTATGGCCCTCTGCCCATTCCAGAAGCCCTCGAGGCGACTGCTCGAGTCATCGACGAAAACGCAATCCGTCTAATGCTTAACACGACGCAAACTCCCTTTGGAGACTTTCCAGACTTCGGAGACACGACTCATGCGCCATTCAAACCAAGCACGCACGGTCAATTCAGATTCACTAAACTCAACATTGTTGACAAGTTTGGGCAAGCGATTTCTGCGATTGATCCGGCACGTGGCCAACAACCACGTCTCCATCCATATATCAGCGAATTCTATGGGTGCCCCATAGACAGCTCATCTGGCTCTGACGTGCCTCATACCGTCATTGATGATCCTGCTCAGTGTATCCAAGTCGGACCTTATCCTAATCAAGACAGCCGATTGAATGGCCATTATGTTATTTGGGATGAACGAGGCCAGAAGTGGCTCTCGGTGACAGAATATGATAACCCAATCTGGGGTTGGCTTGTCGTCAATTATGTGGACAATGGATTGCAAGTGTTTTTGCCAGATGGAACCTTTTACAGAGAGATTCGCCTAGGCGGCCCTGAGGGAACTTCATCTGGGATCAGAGCCTGGTTGCCGTTTAACCCTCCTCCCCCTGGCGGCGACGCTAGAGTCCCTCCTCAACTTGACGCACTTTTACTGAAACTCAGAGATCCCGATCACAATTATTTGCAGGAGTTCTTCGATGTCATGACTGGCGCCTTGGACGCTTCAGCATCCTCCACTCAGTATGCAGGTTATCTCCCTGCCATCACTGGCAAGCCATTCGCCCTCGTTAACACTGGTTGGTCACTGGAACTATCGCACCCGCCTCATGTCAACCAATCTACGAGTGTGCCTGACTCTGCTACTCCTGAACCTGGGTTGGACTCGTACAACTTCCAAGTGAAGTTCGGAGACAAAGACAGGACATTTGACGGGCTACTCGGCTATTTCAGAGAAACATCGGGACGGAACTTTGATCTCGACAATTTCTACACATATTTCCCTGGATACGACCCTGAAGAGAGTATGACCGTTCTGATTGAACCAGATAACTACCCTGTCTTGACGCCGTTCTACAACCCGCCAGGCAAGTTCAACCGTGAGGAATACATTGTCAAGACCCCAGCACAGATCCAGGCGGAATTTGACAAACAAATGACCGTCTTCGGCATGCTAATTGACCCCTTCACCGTCATTCACGCTTATACAAGCTGCCACCCGGTCCAGGTGCTTCGTCTGCCTCAATGGGCTCTTACCCAAGCCCTGAATAACATAACGGCGTTCTTCCACGTGGGACCAGTGGTCATGCCTTATGATGCTCCGCCTTACGACCCATCCCGTGTGTTGAGTTCAGGTGCGGATTTGAGCAAGATCCCAGACCCTCCTGAAGGCACGCAAGGTTTCCCCGTCCCATCCGTAGGCATCGCAGATTGGGCATGGTTGCAGCCATACATCGAGCCTCTACGTGATACGATCGGTCCAGTGGACATCGATTCAATCGTGTTCAACCCTTTCCCGCTTGCGGCCATAAAGAATGAACCCGCCCTTGGCGATACTCCGTACACAGCAGTTGAAGGATACCTTTACCTGAAGAAGCCCATTGTCAAGCCAGAAGGTGGACCCCAATAGTATGCCTCGACGTGATGAAGGTATGATTTATTGCCACTCATTTCGCTAATTGGATGTCGTTTTGATACGTTTGAGCGTACAGTCTCAGGTGTCATGAATTGGGCCAGGAGCAGATCGTTTATGTGTGGAAGAAGGCAATCACTTTGATTTTTCGGATGTTATTATTTAGTGGCCGAGATCTTCGGTAGTTGAACACTCTGTCGAATTGAACTTGAACATCGCACCTCATCTCTCGAAATATCTGTCTGATCTTTCACTCATTGAAACCGTTCCGGCTGAGTCCGATATTGGCAGAACTTACTGCCATTAGTGGTCGATCTAATCTTCTACAAAGTATGATTCAATTCTTCAATAGGTACAAGTACAGTTCTAAGAGTGCTCTGCCTCATTTCGTAACCGCGACGTTATGGATCTCATTTTTAGCTACCTTTAAATTGCCTTCCTGGCTCGTATAGAGCTCAATGATGGGGATGGTTATACCAGTGGCGTTTGGGTTGACACGAGCACCCCTGATCACGAAAGAAACATCCAGACTGTGAGCAAGTAAAGTTAACCCATTCTCGGCTTTCGGTTTGAGTTCGACGGTAACACTGTCTTCATAACTCCGCAAGATGGGTAAGACTCGGGTGTTGTTGATCATCCGCCCGTCATACATCGCAGGTGCAACGGTGATCAAGCAATCAGACGTGGTCGTATCGCCAAGAGGGATCGTCACTTTGATAGTGTTGATAAAGTCGCTGGAGTCGTCATCGGTTGAATTCCGGACAAGCCTGAAAAGTATGTCTGTCCCATCTGGACTCGCATCCACGAATTTGGTATCCTTGTCTCCCGGAATTGGAGAGGGAACATGGCCGAGAGTGAAGCAAAGTGGATCGAATCGGGAAGGACAAGTATCAATGTCGTCATAATTGTCACGTCGTACTTTTGGCGCGGATGCGGTGGGAATAGGGGTATCGAGCGGTCGACCAGTCGGCGAGTGGCCGTCACGTAACAGAGATGGAAGAGGCAGATTTGTTCTTCGAGGTGGTCCCCGCCGTCGTGCAGATTGAGGCTTGATTTTGAATGGCCGAGAATAATCGTCATCTGAGCTCGCTGCCGACACACTCTCTGCAGGCAAATCGAAAGTAATCGTATTTGTATAGTAATTGACCGAAAGCATTGATTGTAGCGATGGCGCATTAGGACCTGAAAACGTCAACCTGTAAATTGGATCGTTAAGCTCGGTGCCAAGGAGAGCCGAGTTGGTGACATCTCCATCGTAAATATCAGGATCTGACTCTCGCGCCTCCTGAAGCATTTTGAGCACGAACGCTGCGAATTGGTCCAGCCGGACAGTACGCCAGTTCCAGTCGAATACGTCACATTTTCCATCCGGGCCACGATTGAAGACCACCTCAGGAAGCTCGCCCATCTTCTTGGATGTTGGGACAGAGTATACCTTCCGGAGCTCGATCATGAGAGAATCTTCAGTGAAAGCCCCGTCATGGCTAAATGCAAAGCATTGCTGATGAGGTGGCTGACTGATAACGACATGATCGAGATTAGGAGGAGTGCGATCGAGCAAGCATATCATCACATCCTTCCTCACGTTGTCCTGCCTCAACACTTCGGGTCTGACATCGCTTGGTAACGATCTGGGTGCCCGAACAACCAAATCCGGGAACGCATCAACGGCCACTGATCTAAGGTAGAACCCGTAGCGGGGTACCAGGGGGGGATGCTTAAGGATGGAGTGAATGTCTTCCGTGAGGTATTTCAATAATTGAATTTTGATAGCCTGTCGTGTTATGTCGTTCTTGTCTAAATGGTTCGAGACGCTGAGGGCTCCATCGACCAAAGCGCTCAGCCACTTTTGATCGACATAAAAGAAGCGAATGCATTCCGACGGAAGCCATGTCGGATCGGGTATGAGGTAGTGGGGCGAAATTCCTTCGAGAAAGATCTTATCCATAAGCCAGTTCAAAACCAAACTCCAATCGGTCGAATATGGTTCCTTCATTTCCGTGAAGTGGCCACCATCAGCCGCAGATGCAAGCGCGCGAACACGTTTGATGATGTGAGCCTGATATAGTTCGTCTCTGGAAGCTCCATTTCCAGTCGCATCGCTGGAAAGGTATTCATATCGACTTTGTATCAGCTTGGGGCGAGAATATCTGAGCTCCTCTGGCTTGTCCACGACTAAATTATTCATCTTTTTGAGGGTGTCGGGTAGGGATTCAATAACCCTCGTCGAAGTCGCGGCATCAAAATGATTAGACAAGATCTCCTCCTTGGCCTTTCCATCGGACTCGTTATGCACATCTGCCCGAATCCTTAGTAAAGAGGCACAGAAAGCCTGGTCGGCTATCGCAAGGGATTTTCCGAGCTGCCAAGCAGTGCAATACGAAAGGTCCATCAAACCGAGTTGAGTATCCATGATTTGGAGATCTTCCCCGGTGTTCGAGTGGATGTCGAACCAGGAAACATCGCGATTCTGATGAGGAGTAAGTGGTCCGCGCGTTAGTGCTACTGTTTCCTCTCCCGTTTGGACACGATAACGAAGGAGAGTGTATCCGTCATCGAGGCGATCCTGAATGCGAGTACGCAACTCCGGCGGTAAGTCACCACCAGTAGACTCCCGTGTCTTCTCTGGTGTGTTAAAAGGATGACTGTTGTTCCCCACCTTCCTCATGACATCCTCGAAATTGATTGTCGAGGGTGGAAGGCAGTCGTATGTCCAACTGTACAACGAGATCAACGCAGCTCGTTCGTAGCCAGTGAGTGAGTCTTCTGGTACATGCTCGACGGCATCGAGCGAAACTAAGTGAACAACACACGGCGTCGGAACAGGAGGTGATTTCTCCCGCGCTTCTTTGTTGAACAACGGGCCCGTGCGATGGGATAGTACGATGCTGAAAATTCCTTCGTCGAGAATTCCTGATTCCGTCATATGATCGGTATTGACTTGCCGAACGTGGGCAAGATATTTGAAACGGTCTATTTCAATTGAAGGCGAATCAGCCCCGTCGGAGAACAACGCTAGGAAGAGGTCCATCTTCGGGAATATGACATCAACCGCCATGTTCTTCGCCTTTGGATCCTCGGCGAAAGCATGGTTTAAGTCAGGCACGGCGCACTTCAAGCCAGAGTTAGTGAGCTTGTCGAGGGTCATATTAACGGCTAGGTTGAATGACTGCTTCTGCGGAGAATCGGGAGGAAAAATGTGATCCTCCGGAGTCAACCTCAGTTCAGATTGTTCGAACGCGACTACGGCCAGCCAGGGAATTCGCATTACATCATCATCTTTAGTCGCACCAGCTTCTGTCTGCCTCTGCCAGGGTAAATGAGGATCGTTGAAGATAATATGGGGAAGGATATTGGGATAAGCGGACACGCCGGGGAGAGGGAAAGAAGAATGAATAAGTTCTGCATCAATGGAAAATCGAGGGGCCGTGACGAAAAATGACTGGGGAGGGGAAACTATAGACTTGATCTCCCCAGGAGTTTGGATTGTTTGTTCGGTGTGGATGTCGTATAGGCCACCTGGGAGACCAGGCGTATAGAAAGAGTATAGCTGCATCTGTCCGGGGCCCAATTTCGGCAGATCAGCCAATCCAAGCTTTCGCAAGGCATGTCTCAAGACTCTGTATCGAACACTCGTCGTTAGATCACGGCCTATATTCATCTAATACAATCCGATTGAATCAGCCCGTCCGAGTATGACTCTGTAAACACTCACTGTGAATGACTGTCCGACTGTAACCCCTTGAACTTGCCATTTTCCCTTGGTATAATATGTTTTTCAAACGCCTCCCCATCGATAACGCCTGATAGTGGTGCCTGGACAGAAGAACCACAGAGTCCGATTGTCAAGATTTCGCCGTGCGTCCAGCTGACCACCACAAAAGACGAGGCCTGTGAGAACCGGAGTTTGATGTCCCCGTAAGTATCATATAGTCTCCCGCAGGCAGACCAAAGTAAAGGAAGAGATTGCAATATTTCCTTCTTCGGCCACCTTAAGGTGCCAACTGCGATGAATCGTGCGAGTGTAAAATCTGCTCTCGTGTGTCCGTCCAAGGTCACAGGTGCCGTGAAATAAATAGACGTGGTCCGTGGCAAACACCCAGATTCCTAACAATAACTGCCCAACATGGCCAGTTTAGTACCTCTCCCCGGCGTTGTCTATCGCATCCAAAATGTTGACTGGAGGTGGTATATCTCTATGCCGGGTTATATCATCAATGCCGAATTGCGCCCATTTAGCGACAGTACTGCTCAGCAGGAAAGTACCCATGCCGCCACTCTAATTTGCGTTTGTTGAACCTTTCTTCAGTGGCTATTCATCGAAACTGGTGTTGGAACCCAGAAATACTACATTCAGAATGCTACTCAAACCGATCAGTATCTTGGTCTGGCTTCTACCAATGTAAACATCGTTGCGATAGCTACTCGCATCGCGTGGACTGTCGACTATAAAGATGGCTCATACTCGTAAGTCATCTACTTCTTTAGCCAAAGTCGTCTCGTGATGTTGCTTGGATAGCATCAATAATACAACAAACTGGATCACAGCTGATAGAAGCTTGGTTGTGACTGCTCCAGCGACGAAAACGGTGAGAGTTCGACGTACTTCTGAGTTGCCATTGCGATTTATACACTGTAGGTATTTGACTCTCAAAAATGGAATTTGATTCCCGTTGTGCCTTCTGCCAATGTGGTTGACAACAACCCACTGCCAACGGGATATTATCGGATTCGCTCTTTTAATGGGCTAGATCTTCTGACCCTGCCGGACAGTGCGTCCGTAGGAGACCGTGGCGTGTATATAAAAAGCCAGGAGCTATCCAATGCTTACCAGAAAGTAAGTTTCTGAGCCCTCGTTTAACCGAAAATTCTGATGATAAAACCCACAGTGGTCCGTCACGCAACAGGGCGATGGCCTGTATGTCCTGCAAAACTCTGGAGATTCACTCGAATATATTGGTTGTAACCTACCATATGTCAAAGGGGCAAAAGTAACCGCCTTATCTTCCCCGTTCAAGTGGAGCATTCAGAGCCTCGGATCTGGATGGATGTAAGTATAACCCCCCTACTGTCGCTCTGAATGGCTCTGAACCAAGGCGAATTAGGATCACCCTTCCTCCGGGGATCCCCAACTTGGAGCCCATATCTCTGTTGTCCATCGGGTTTGCAGACTATCTCATAAAGTCCAATACGGATGTGAGTCGGTTCTTTGCTTCGTTCCGTTGGTGGCGTGATATTAATGTACAAATTAGGTCGACTTACAACCGAGCGATGTACGTTGTTTCGCAATACTCCATAAGCATCTATTTATTGTTGTCAACTACTAGGATACGCCCAGTCAACTATGGTTCTTCGAAAAATTTATCCCTTTCGGCAATGAGGAGGTTCATGCCGAACGTCATGTCGCTGAAGGCAAATACGAGTTCCAATGTTGCCACGATGTTACGACCTACATGGTAGCTAAGGAGACCCCCTTCCGAATTATATCGGGGATGGCCAGCACGAAGGTTGTTCACTCTCTAATGCAGTAGCTTGTTCTAACTACCCTTTTAACAGTTCAAGCTCACTTATCTCAGCGAAAACTCCGCCAAGTTCAGACTGTCATGGACAACGAGTGGTGGTAAAACCGTGTACGTGGCTAATAAGGGTGGATATTTGGGCCTTGCGACCAAACCTACCATTTTCGTTCTCCTCTATGAAAATAAGGGCGACCCTGGATATCAGTGAGTGTGCAACCCTGCCGAATACAGCTAGCTGAAATGTGCTTCAGTCTTTGTGAACCTGACGCTGGTTATCCTCGCAAGATTGTCAGCAATCGTGTTGTAACAGACGTGGACAAAAACAAAGTCGTACGTTCATATCTCGTTGCGCCGATTGCCAACCTGCTTAGTGACCTTTTCTAGTTCGCCATCGACAATATGTCGTCGGACTCGATGCAAATGTGGACACTTGTCCCAGAGGACGAATGATTCAGGCTTCAATTCGATTCAATACCTCCTGCTCGCATATTTCTCCACCGCCTGGTGCTTGTGCGTGGTATCACGGCAGATGTACCTCTATTTGACATGATCTTTACGGTGTTCCCCTTCCTCTAACGTATGCATTCATTTCGGTTGTCTTGGGTTAAGGAGAATATGAGAGAATATATTTCGTTGAGATGGTGAGTGTAAAAGGAAGAGAGGAATGTCTTTCGTTCTCCTATAATACGGTCTACTTATCCTACAATGTATAAATAGATATGTCACTAAATATAGATCATAGTTCTTGGACTGGCTGGGTTGACCACATGCGATCACAGCACTGATACCACAAGCGCTTGATCCCAACACTGCCCCTCAAACCCAGCATGGGTTGAGGTTGGGGAAATGGTTGAATATGAAAGTTTCTTTCAGGTGTGTTAAAACCTCTATGCGGTGGAAAAACACTGTGGGTAAAAATCTACTCACATGCGAGGAAAGCTACTGAGTTATCATGTTGGTTGTATTCCCATCTCCTCCCTATGTCACGTAAATTTGGGTTTTGGTAAAGCCTTTGTCAATACATCCGCTGTTTGTTCCGGGTTGTGACAGTTTTGAATATCAAGAACTTTATTGGTTACAGTGTACCGACTCCAGTTTGCACACCTGGGTCACTTTACACACCAATAGAGAAACTCCCTCAATTCCTTTTCAATTGGCCTGTAGATTTTTTTCTAGTGAAATATACCTCATATCTATATTCTAGTTGAGTTTAATTGCTATATGTCAAAGTGTTGCTGAATGGTCATCAGCAATCTGTCAATTTAGTTTCTGGTTTCCAGTGGTTTTGGGGGGTTTTTGGGTTTCAAGAAACCTGGAAACCAGAAATCTTGAAACCTTGAAAGAGAAAGCTAGTTTATGCTAATAGTAGAAAATCAGTAGCAGATTTAGATCTGAGGTTTCTAGGGTTTCTATTGGTTTCTTAGGTTTTTCAAATACACAGACATGTGAGGTTTCTGGGAAATGGGACCTAGGTTTTCAAATTTCCAGGTTTTCTGGTTTTTGTTAGTTTTTGTTGGTTTTTTGGGTTCAGAAACCAGTAAAAACTAAAATGCAGGATTACTGATGGTGATGGTTTTTATCCTTGGGGCTGAATCCAAGGAGTTCTTTATCTGCTTGCATCAAATGCCTATCCAGGTGTTGGTGGACGCACATAAATGCTGCGTGCACTGATGCACAGTTTTTCATCACAAATCCCAGTGACTCTAGACCATGGAATGCTCCAAGCTGGTGATTAGAATGTATGAATTCAGCAAGGTTGCTACATGTTGGCATGCATGCAATCCCCAGAAAGACAAGATAATTTACCAGCTGGAAAACTGTAAGCCCCTGTTTGAAACAAGGAAAGCTCAAGCACATTATGTCAAAGAGGTAGTCCTGCCAAGACCCAATGTATGAATTTGGATCCTCTCCCTGCATTGGTCCAAGCCATTTGCACCAATGCTTTTGAATATCAGTTGTAAAGTATTGCTCAAATTTTTCCTGTATAGAGTATTGCCAGCCTGCATCTTGGTTTCCTTGCCACATGGGTGTCAATTTGAGGTGATTGCTTGGCTGACCCCAGATTCATACATCAAAAGTAGGAATGAAACCCAGTATAGTGCTCTCTGGACGTGATACCGAAACCTGATAGTGGTTTGAAATCTGGAGCATGTGTGATTAATGACTTTTGTGAATGTCTCCACCATGCTTTTGGAATCCTTGGCAAAAAAACCTCCAGTTTGTTCAGTGCTATCAAGAAATGCTTTGGTGACATTCCCTTGGCCAGTTCCAAGCCATGACAGTAGATTTGACAACCTACATGGACTTGTTATCTTTGATCCAGGAAGATGCTGATATAACAGCTGATGTTACAGTTTTCCTAGACGGATTGGGTAACACTCTTGCTGTGATGGACGGACCGGACTTCGTTTTCTTTATTCAATCTTGCTTACCATCACGACGGACACTTACCCTATTACCTCCTTCTTCCCTTTTACCTCCTTTCTGACGTTTCTCCTATTTCTTCCTTTATAGATACCTTTATTGTTTCTCTTCTTTGACTCCATCCCTTTTCTCCGACTGGTAGATAAGGACTGCTCTCATTTGTATATAAGATGTATTACTTAGAGGTCTCGCTCTTCAGCTTGACCTGAGCAATCAACCTCCTTAAACTCTACGAGTTCGACTGCTCTCAAACCACTCAGAAAGCCTCTGAGCCGGTGCAGCTGACCGCGCTACTGAGAAAGCCTCCAGTAAGCAAAACGAACCCTTGAACCTCTGATCGACTATACCAGTAGGAAGCGCTTGGACTTAGAGTTGGGACAATTGTCTTAACAAAAGGTCAAGCTGATACTAAACGCCCTCTTACCTCAAGAGTAGGCAACCACGTCTCAAAGACAGCAGTCCGCTGATCGATCACCGAGAGGAGCAACAACCACTGATGGACTTTGGTATAGCTACCTAGGGAAACAGACTAGATTTTCAGAAACACAGAGAAAGTGGTTCACAAAGTCAGAACCAGGACAACCAGGAAGATTCCTGACAGAAGAAGACTTCTCAGCCGAAGAAGAAAAAGAACCGACAAAGATTAAGCAAGAATCCCCAGAACCACCGAAGCTTACTTTCCTCGACGACGACAACGATCTATATACCGATATGGCAAGCAGAGAAATTAAGATCAGAGCACCATCAGATTTCACCGGAGACCGGACCAAGACGACAAAAT
>QLOK01002706.1:0-19593 GCA_003313805.1 Tricholoma flavovirens
GGGTTATGTTTATGTAACCAATTGTACCCTATTATTAGATTAGTCTTTCCAAGGTCGCACACCTCATATATGGCTCTCTCTTTGTGACCTTGGTAGGACATAATCAATGTCACCTCTTCAGTAATACTTCCTCCCTTGTTTACTGTTCCATCAATGTTGTACACAATTACAGGATGCTCGAGTTTATGTGTGAAAATTCCATTGTTCTGAATCAATGCATGGTTTATAAATAAACCTGTAGCACCACTGTCTAGTAATGCCTCAACATCTACCATTGCGTGTGTGTCAACTGTCTTCAATCCTACTGTCAACATTACTTCGTGTTCAATGCATGCTGAGCGGATAAGGGTTTTTGGAGTTTTCTGAGAATGACTATTTTTGGATTGCTGATGCACTTCGCCTTTACTCCTGGTTCGGTTACATAGTTTAGAAATGAAATTGAGGGCGTAATAGGTTACTGGCATAGAATCAGTTGGGTAGGGATGTGATTCATTGGTTTCCTCCACTGTTAATACATCATATCGATTATGAGTCTCCAATGGGGAAACCTTCACTGGGACTGCTCGGGAAAATTCTGCTCTTCTGTTGTCACCTCTCGAATCTGCCTCTTCTCTCTGCAAAACCTTGCTGTATGCCCCAATTTTCCACAATTTGATCGGGGGACATCTCCCTGCATGATCTACATCCATAGCATCTGATGCATGCTGACTAATATTCGACTGATTCGGAAGTGTCACTGCCATGGCCAATGGCTGTGCCTTCATCTCAGGTATGATCGATGCCTTTCCTTTTTCATAACTTCCTCCTGATAACTTTCCAAATTTAGAACCTGCGTGCGTAGTATGCAGGTGTAGCAACTTCGACTTGGCTTGCTCTTGGCGATATTGCCAATCAAGCTTGAAAGCCCATTTGTACCACTGCTCCAATGTTGTAGGCATAACCGGTAGTCGATATATAGACTTGAACAAGGATGGATTAAGTCCTGCCTTCAAATATTCGATTAATGCAGTGTCTCCTAAATTGGTCTGTGAAGCTTCGGCGTTAAATTGCAAAATGAATTCATCTGCCGAGGAAGACCCTTGCCACATGGTCTTCAATTTTCCTACTGCTGTCGCCTTCGGATTAGGATCTCTGGATTGAGCTTCCACTTTATCCAAAAAATCTTGGAAACTCTTAAATGGCTCATGACACTGAGCAATTTGATTGATGGCTTTGTTTCTCCAAAATTGTGCCTTGCTGCCTTGCATATAAGATAGTGTGAACATTATTTTGGATTCAGTTGTACGGAATTCGGGTTCACGACCTTTGATATACAATATAATAGAAATAATAAAGGATTTAGTATCCTTCATCGTTCCATCAAATAATTGTGGCGGTGTGAATTTAGGTAAGCGAATTTTGCCATCTCCAGTATTCTGCGACAACTCTTCTTCATGATGAGATAAAAATTCATCTACCTCTTCCTCCACAGTATGTGCTGGCTGGACAGGGTTTTGGAGCGTGATGTAATTTACTAGTTGAGAAAGTTGTGTAGTGAGTGTGTCAACTTTCTCTTCCAGAGTAAGATCATGATTAGCGAGATTGGAAATTATGTGATCGGTCATGATGTTGTTGCTAAAAATAAAACCTAATAAGGTTCTTCGGCTGACTCAGGACCTTTTCTTTGGCAATCCAATTCAGCAATTACTACACTAATGCAAAAGGCCGTAACTAGTACTAAAAATAGTACACTAAACCAGAGCCGAACAGTTGTCCGGTTGCAGCTGTCCTACAGACAAGTACTGCCTTTCAAGCACTGACGACCGCAATATAAGGCGGTGCTGATGCACGGATTATGAAGCGAAAGTAGATTATGTAAACACAAGTTACTCTTGTCTCGTGACAAGAGGATTGGGGGATTGGTAATTGGATGTGGCTGAGTGAAACAAAAGTGAGGGCGCATGGATTATGAGTTGTGTTCTTCTGTCAGGGCAACACCAAATCCACACTGGGATCTTCATGTGGGCTCTACAAGAAGAAGCAACGAGTATAGAAGGAGGGATCAAAATTTGATGTGATGCAGTATTTATAGAATGGTTGGTTGACAAAGGCATTTCCGCACACAAGATGATGGTGGGAATCCTAAGAGAACACAACTGATGTGTCTCTTAGTATTTATTGGTTTATATACTAAGTTACAACTGTTGTACAATATTTGAATACTGTTTTTATGACGCGAGCGTACAGTTGTGTACATATTCTAAATATAGGACACGTGAGAATTATCCGTCTCACGGTCGCGTTCATTGGTAATTTTAATGTTTTTTGGTGTAATACTATTGCGGAAAAATAAGAAAAATTATGATAGGTAACTGTACATGTTTCCTAACAGGGTGGGGGGAAGGGACTTCAGGTGCTCTAGTTCAGCCTGTGCATGTGCTCCCACCAGTTGTGATTGTCTTGTTACAGCAGATTGCCTTGAAGGTCCCCTGACTTGTTGAGGGTTTTTTTCGAAGCCAGTACTGAAGACAAAGTCCATGGGTCAGACTGAAGCTCCTTCACCAGGGGGGGCTCATGAAGTCCTTGAAATCCTGCTGCTTTCCTAACATTGGCATTGAGTGCAGCATCTGCTGATGATTCACAGCCATTTATGAAGTCATGCACACTGCATGTCTCATCAAACATATCATGAATGAGAGCATGCAGCTCAACACAAGATCAGCAATCGGCTTGGCAATTGGGAGCATCTTGTGCTGGCTGGCTATTGGTGGGCATTGACAGCACAGGGATGTATTGCCAATAACAATCAAGGCACTCATCCATGGTGTCAATGCCTAAAATCCTCCTGGCATCTGGTTCCCTAATATGTCTCCACCAATCACATGCATATGAGGGCACAAGGCAGCTCGAGGCTACACCATCATCCAATGTGGCCAAGAGAGATGCATGGAATCCAAGTGGTAGGTGATCCAAATTAATGTCAGCCAGGCTGTCGGCCAATGACTGAAGCAAGATCGGCACATCAATCATCAGGCTGATAGTGGTGGCGGTACTGACCCAAGACATGACATACATCTGTCATATTTTTCAGTGACCTATTACTTGTCCATTTAAAAAGATCTGATCTTACAAGCTCGGAATATAGAGTTTTTCGCATCCACCTTTGTTTTATGACATTTGCCTGGTCCATCTGCAACAAAACTGTCCAGAATTGGGACTCTGCATACCAAATAATCTCCTGTGTACACATTTGAAGTGGACCTTTCGGCCCTGATTGCAAAGGAAAAGGGTTGAAGATTGAGAGAGTTTTGTTTGACATAGTGATCGTGGTTACTGATCAAGATAATCAAGTTTACATAATACAGCATGGTAAACGTCATAGAAGGGAGATATCATCAACATTTGTTGATCTAACTGCTTTGTCAGCCCTCAATGCTAATTCATGCCATAAAGCCTGCTGATGATTAGCATAGGCTAGAGGGCCAGGAAGGGTGTTCTCGGAGCGAGAGGCTGACTGCCATTGTTGGCTGTGATAAATGAAATACTGCATGGTCCACTGCATTTCATATGTGACCAGTATATATTCCTCCCTCCATCTATTCCTCTGAGCCTGTGATCGAAGTCAATGAACGTGCCTGACTATCAACAACATGAGTTTAATTGAAATGAATTGTAACAGAAGACATTTACATTCCCATAATCGGCCAGCATCAGTGCCAATGGTGTCATCGGAAAAGACACCAGTACAAACGTGAGCATTGTGCCAGATCCAGGACAGACAAAGAGTAGTGGAACCAGGTATATTCGGTTTCAAAATAGCTGTACTGGCATGGAGGTCATCCTTGGTTAACCGCTGAAACATACTCAATGTCCCAGCATCACACTCCAGTGCCAGCAATCAGCTTCAGCAATGGTTGTACATTCTGGCATGCTGACTAATTTTGTTAACCAACTCCTGGACAACAGCTCATGACATGGTGTGAACTCCCTTTCTTGGCACCACTTGAATGATGTGTGAATATTGAAATGATTTGTCGGCAATGAGCTCACATAGCTGATGCAGCAGTGAGCTTGCCTGGTTCTTCCTGAGGTTAATCTCCACATCAGCGAGATTACCATTACATGGTAGGTATACTTGTTGATCCTCAACTGGAATAGCATGTGTATTTGCCAGATGATTTGAATGGCCCAATGCCACAGGGGTGTCATCTTCGGCTGTGTCTGGGTCATCCGAGGAATAATTCAATCCTGGTAAACATCAATGGTAGGATTTGATATAGGTCTGAGTGAAACTTACTGCATTTGCTCAAAAACGATTGCAAAATCAATCCACTCTTCAACTGGCAATTGAACCAATGCCAATGCCATTCCCAGGCCTGATGATGCTGATGCCGATCCCTGTGTGCCATACATATCCATTACCTTTACATTTGTTAGTCTTAGCGATTTGGCAAAGTTCACTTGGTCCTCCCATCTTTTGATTGCTTGCTGGCTGAAAGCATTTTTTTGTGATTGGAATCTGTAGCATGATCATCAAGCATTTCTGCCTGATGTGGCAAGGTTGCTGTTCTGACTGTTGGGGAAATGGAATTCAGTGATGACCACAGAGACTCGAGTATTTCTCCTCCAATCCAGATCATGGAATGAAGGAAGGAGCATAGTGAAAAAAACATTCATCCTTGTGGCCATGAACATGCAAAAGCCCAATGGCCTGGTCAATGGTCAAGCTGGCTGGAAGATGGGCACCAATACGTTTCAAAAGGTGGATGAGGTACTGGCAGACAATGTTGTAAATTAGCATGACTCCCTGTTCATGGTCAACCCTGGTGGTTTTCAGTGCTTGAAGACAAGCAAAGTCAATATTCTTTTGCTGTTCTCCACAAAACAAGTCCACCAATGCATTGGGTACATAACAGCCATGCTGTGCACATGCAATGGCCGCTACTCCAGTCCGATCACATGCCTTTGATGCCAGAAAAACATTCACAATGGCTAGGAACCTATTTTCACAAGGAGCCTTCTGGAGACCCAGGTAAAGATCAGATCGGAATTGGGGATGGCATCGGCTGCCAACATGGAATGGTGCTTACCATTAATAGTTCTATGCTGTCTTGGAGGAACTGCTTGTATTCAGCCTGATTTGGGGCCATCCCAACTCCATCCCATAGCCATATGTCATTATCAGAGTTTTTCCCCCAAACATGATCAGTTTTGAAATTGCCATTGGCCACAAATATACATTTAAAAACAAATCTGAATTTTATAGCCCATTTTAGATGCCACTGGTCAAGCCAGGTATTTCGTCACCCACTGGTTCACATCATCCTTCCAATTTTCTGGTATATTTATGCCTACTTGAGGACAGGCTGGACAGAATTGGCAAGCGATCCTGGTTCAGGATTCAAAGGATCTCTTTCATTATGTCCATATCCTGCCCACTTAATCTTTTCATCCAATGCCATAAGTGGGACATGCGCCAAAGCTCATGGTAGAGATTGACCACTTCAGCAGGCCTCGTCAGCAATGTTACATGCCGAATCAGCTGGTAAAACTGATAGGCCGATGCCTTTAATTCCAGATTACACAGCCAAAAATGGTCTAGGACCTGCATGGTGAAAAGAGTCCGTATTCTGGTGAAGCTTGTGGGAAGTAAGTTGCTGGCTACTAGGTCCAAGGGAATTTGGTGTTCCCCCTGACACTGGCAGGTAACCATTGCTAAGTGATGTATTCCATTTGTATGCACCACACAGATATAACTGTTGTTCAATGCATCAGCAGTTGGCAGTGCAGTAATCTGATCAGCATCGGCAGTTTGATTAGGATTCAGCAGGTATGGCTGAAACCCATGGATGTCTTCATCAGCATGTTCAACTTCATCTTCATCATTTCCATCAAAGAAGTCTTGTAAACTATCCTCAACATCAATATTCCCCTGTCCTTGATGCCAGAGGGCATCAAGATGATCAAAAAATGCTGACTTGGCCCCAGTTTCTTCTTCAGCCCCCGGTTGCTCATCAGCCCCAATGCCAAGTCAGGTGAGGAGGGCCAATGCCAGTCATCAGCCTGCCAATTGGTGAATTCTTGCTCTGTTTTGTCCTTCATCTCTTCAAAAGTTTCCAGATATTTAATTTGGAAGTCAAGCACATTGCAAATTGGCTGATCTGTATGGTGCTGGACTAAAAGGTATGTGCCGACCTCCCATTGCTCAGCCCAGCAGAAGTGCATGCTGGTCCAGCATTCAATGTGATGGAAGGGATTCTGCCTGTGGGTTACGCTCATACATGTGCAGCAAAGCGTGCTTCCAAGTGAGCAATTGACACATCTCCAAATTGCCCATTTATTGAATAGACAGTGGTTGCAAACTTGTTTGTCGACCGACCATGCCTGCTGAGATAGGGATGCTTGAAGCAATTCATCCACTTGCCCCACAAACTCCAATACATAGTCTCACTGTCTCTATTATTTAAATATGAGCCTCCATATGTCAATCAATGTCAGAAACTTACCATACCGATGTGTGGCCAACTTGGCTCTTTGGCCACCCAAGGTTCTTGCATATCCCAATCTGGAGCAAGATCGGGATTATCATGTATACTAGAATGTGATGGGCCCTGTTCTTCCATAACTGCAGTCAGGGGGACCTTGATACACTTTGTTTGTGGTCCTTGTTTCATGTTGACCTCAACTTCTACATGTGTAACAGTATCGACTGCATCATCATCATCCTCATGCAGGGGGGCATTCTTCTTTGATCTTCTCTTTTGCTTGTAAGGAGGTCTTGTTAAGCTCATGATGATTTAAGGTGAATCCTCAACTTCTACATGTGTAACAGTATCAACTGCATCATCATCATCCTCATGCAGGGGGGCATTCTTCTTTGATCTTCTCTTTTGCTTGTAAGGAGGTCTTGTTAGACTCATGATGATTTAAGGTGAATCAAAAACATGGATTGATGGGTGACTGTACTATTGACCTTGTGTGATACTCATGTGATCCTCATGTAATCCTCATGCTGATGGATATGTTTGATGATATCTTATGCCAATCACAAGGTTGAATCTTTCTTCCAATGCCACCTGAGCCATCAGAGAACCCTCAGTTGAGACAGTACTGGAAGGGTTGCAAATATATGTATGGTCGAAGAGCGGAAGATCCTTGAGCCTTATAAAGTTGCATTCCGATCTCAGGAATCAAAAGCCAACCAATTGCAAATACTCAAGTGTGACATTCTCCCTGTGATATTCAATTACTGGGTGTCAATTGACAGGGCCCCAGTGGATGAGGAGGATAGTTGCAATTGCGCCAAGGTAAACTCTCAAGCATGTCAAGGTTGTATTATTGATCACATTCATAGAAACTAACAACTGGCTTACCAACAACTGGCGAATGACCAAAAGCTACTTGCAGAAGTCAAACAACTTCAAAGTGAAGCAGTTGGACACCATTTATAAGTTATATCCGAACAGAGTTTTCCAAGAGATCTCCAATCTGTTAGGGGTTGAGGAAGCCACCACAAGTACAACCAGATGGTTCAAAATGTGAATGCCAGCTATCAAGCATATTTTCCGAAACATGCCCACAGAGGAGAAAGCAGTCCTTCAGGCTGAGCAGGAGAAAATGATGCAGGAAGGATATCCTGAGCAGATGAAGCATAGGTAAGCTAATGCCGATGCTGTGTTTGATGCCACTCCTGATGCTAGAGGTAACTGACATTTCACAGTCTAGCAGAGAAAAACCTTGTTAAGTGAGTGGAGGAGAGTGCACTTATGATGGCCATTCCTGCACAATCCTTTCTGGATATGTACCATGATCAAAAGACTGAGCTCAAGAGAAACTTTATGAGTTATGTCAAAGGTTTATGCACATCAGACCTTACTTCAAGGACGGAATTGCAACCTAATACAACACTCTCCTGATTAACATTGACTAATGATGGGTTCCCAATTCTTCCCACACCATGGAAAGGATCACAATTGAAGAAAAAAGAACTGGAAGAATGGTTTATGCTGTTTGTTGGGCAGCATTACAGTATGTTGACATCTTATTCCACAAATTGATTACTTATCTACATGCAGAACTAGCAAATGGTGGTCGTAGTAACCAGATCCCATTCAAAGCAATTGCCAATCGGACCTCTTTATTTATTAATCCTGAATATCTCCCAGCCAGGTTCAAATTCAGAGACCCATGCAACATGCACAAGAGTGCCATAGAAGACTCCTTTGACCATGTTCTGCAGTGGCAAACAGCACAGGGTCCTGAAAGAGCTTTCAGATTCAAAGCAATCAAAGCCAGTGATGGGAGTGTGTCTCCTACACACGATCCTGATTATTTGAATAACCCTCCACCTTCCTGATGCTTTTCCAAATGCAATGGACAATGGAATGCTGATGCAATGTACGATGCTGAGTCCACAGTGGGTGCCAGCCTGCATACCAATGCCAATGCTGATGCTGTTGCCGAGCCTCAAAGTCAATCAAGAAGCAGAAAAAGGGCAAAAGCAAAACAAAAGCAAAAACAACCTCGGTGACAATTAGAACAGGCACCCATGTCCGACCCCCCTGATTCCTTGGAAATCACAGATACAGCTCAGTCGAACTATGTGCAAGTCAATCAAATGACAATGGACATACTCTGCACATCTGGTGTGACTTGACCACAGCCAATTAATGGTCCAGGTGACAGTTAACCAGAGTATGTCATTCCTTGACACATTTATGAGAGGTCCATCACACCCATACCACCTTTAAACAACATTGTGAATGATGCACCATGCACAATTGATCCATCAGTGTTGGAAGGCAACACCACTTCAACTCAAGAATGATTGCAATGTCCCAAACCTCGCTGACTGTCTGGGCGAACTTGGACAGAGGATCCTACTGCAAGGGCAATGGCAAAGGCATTAGAAGCATTATGAACTGGATTGGCATCAGGAATGGTAGGATCAGCAATGTTAGGATCGGCAGCAATAGGATCGGCAATGGTAGGGTTGGCAGAGGTAGGATCGGCAGATGTAAGATCAGGAGAAGTAGAATCAGCATCACTGCAATCAGCTGACAAAACATCGGCAACAGTGCAATTGGCAGACATACAATCAGCAGCGGTAGGATCACTTGGTGACTGCCAGACCCCACCTGTGAAGAAGACATTTCAACAGGTGACACCTCCATCATCTCAAATCAAGAATCAGGGACACATGGGTCTGACGTGCACACAGGACAGCTGATGACCTTGCTCAGCAAGAAGCTGTCTCTATGCAGGTTGTTGGAAGAAGACAGAGAGTAAAAAGAGTAAATTTTGCACCATAAATTTACTATATGTGTCTCAGTAGAAGACAAAGAACAACAATAGTAATATTTGCTGAAGAAATTTACAATACAAGTCTATTAAAGTAAAATAAAGGTCCCACTCATTTTTTTCTCCCTCACTTCATTTCACTTCTATCCTCTGAAGTTCCCGCTCTCTTTTTCGTGTTTGGCTGAGGAGTGGTACTTCTTGAACATGACCCAGATGGAGGACCTGATGGAGTAGGTCACAAAAGGCATTGCGAACAGCATAACTGTGCAGCAGGGGGCCTGACTGCTGTGTTGGTATCACAGAATCAGTGGAGTTAGCTGCCAATGCTGCATTGTTATGATCAGCATCAGTGTTGTGGCCGATGCTGATGCCACTCCTGATGGCTTTCCCAATGTTGTTGCCAATGCTGCTCCCGATGCTGATGGCTTTCCTGATGTCATTGTCAATGCCTCTCCAGATGTCACTGCTACCACTTCCACCATTCCCACTGCTGTTGCCATTCCCACCTTATCCTGCACCTTTGCTGATCTGACCTTGACTGCCTTTGCCATGACCCCATGTTTCTCATCAAAGCTCCTCATGACCTTCAGTTGGTCTTTGATGAAGTTCTGGTACCCCATCTTAACCATGCCACAATGAATCCCCACAAGAATATTTCAGCACCAAAGACCTTTTGTACTTCTTCTGTGAGAACTTCCTTTTGCCATGTGAACAAATGTTTCTACATGAAGGCCATTCTGCACAGCAGTCTCAATGGTTCTGATTTGGCCGAGGATCTGTTTCAGTGTAACATTCATGATGGATGAGTCAGCATGGCTACAGGGTCAGGGCAGATGGGTGTTGATAAGAGACAATGAATTGATGAAGATCATGTGTTTGATCAAGTTGTTTGTTTGTGTATGTGAAATCAGATCTTCTTAGTACTGATTAAACAAATAAGATATAAGATAATATTTTTACATCTGTTATGCATCCATTCATCCACAATGAGCAATCAGCAGGAAATCCAAGCCGATATTCTTGATGGATATGTAGCTATCCAAAGTGATGATGGGCAGCACTATCTAGTGCCTCATCTTATGATTCCAGCCACCCATCAGGCAATGGAGGCCTATCACAAGAAGGTCGAACTCAATGTGCAGGATGCATACGGGGGGGTAAGCTGTCCTGCATTTGAAAGTGATGATGCTTGTGGCCAATGCCATGCTGCTGGCCAATGCTGATGCTTGGCCAATGCTGTGTCTTCTTGCTGTTGCTGCATATCCTCTCACTCATCATCAATTTGCAGTCTGGAAACATGACCAATGAACCAGGCTACCTTGTGTCCCAAAATCAGTTCTCACTACCTGCTGATCCAGTAAGTGTTATCATCCTGATTTTTGTGGCTATAGTAGTTCATCCTGTTGCAGAAGTTGACAGATAGGGAGTTGTTGAGCTGCCATGCTGAAGTGAAGGCCCTGCAAACCGGGCTTGGCACATCATACAAGGATGCCAGTCATCGTCTTTACATGGCCGAGGTTGAGAAGATGGAGCAACAAGATATGACATTGAAGACATATGCAACTTTGAAGGAAAGGATAAGGTCTAATCTGAAAACATTCAAAAGCAGGTTCTCAAAAATTCCAGTTATACCATCAACCCATCAGGGTGCCAATGACACCATGGCTGATCCCCCTGCCAATTCTTACTGATGTGGCGTTACTCATGATAATCCTAGCTACTCATAGCTAGGATAGGATGACATTGTTCTTTTAGCTAGGATGAATACATTGTATTTCTGGATCTAACCAATAAATATTGCCTGTACCTCTTGTTTTCCAATGCCAATGCCAGTGCCAGTGCCAATGCCTGTTCATTTCATAAGTTTCTGATGTCTATATCACATCCTTAATATGGCTGCCTGATCCATGATGCCAATACTGAAACCTAATGATGCTGGTGCTGATTCCTTTGTCTGATGATGCTAATTGATAGGTTACTGAGTTACATGCTACATCTACTATATGGAACAGCAAGCATTGTAATACTGCATTCACTGGTTACTTAGTAGGTACTACATATATAGTATGAGAGTGTTCGACAGCATCCACCAAACCTGTATCACTCAATACATTGTATGCATTCGATAGGTCATATTATTCGATACAGTGTAGCTTACCTATGTGGGTGAGTATTCATCTTTTTACTATGATCCTATACTTGTTTTGACTCTATTATGGTGTCGTTTGAAGGTCCTGTTGAGACAAGAGGCTGGTGTTTGTTTGTTCTTTTGCAAAGTCTACATCTTGTTTAGCTGGGGGGTTGAGATAGACACTTGAGATCTTGGTGAGTATTCATATATCTACTATGATCCTATACTTATTTTGACTCTATTATGGTGTCGTTTGAAGGTTCCGTTGAGACGAGAGGCCAGCGTTTGCTTGTTCTTTCGCAAAGTCTACATCTTGTTGAGCTGGGGGTTTGAGATAGAAACCTAAGATCTCGGTGAGTCACATAGGTAAGCTACACTGTATCGAATGATACGACCTATTGAATACATACAATGTATCGAGTGATACAGATTCAGTGGACGCCATCGAACACTCTCATAGTGTATATGTAGTAGTACCTACCTATAGTAAATGATGAATGCACCATTACAATGCTTCCTGTACCACAGTAGCCATGCATTAGGAATGTAATATAGACATCAGAAACTTATGAAATGAACAGGCATTGGCATTGGCATTGGCACTGCAGGTCGGCATAAGTGCATCGGCATTGGAAAACAAGAGGTATGGACAATATTTATTGGTTAGATCCAGAAATACAATGTATTCATATTAGCTGAAAGAGAAATGTCATCCTATCCTAGCTACACATATAAAAGAGCTAAGAATTGGCAGGGGGATTAGCCATGGTGTCATCGGCACTCTCATGGGATGATGGTATAACTGGAATTTTTGATAACCTGCTTTCGAATGTTTTCAGATTAGATGTTATCCTTCCTTCAAAGTTGCATATGTCTTCAATGTCATATCTTGTTGTTCCATCTTCTCAACCTCGGCCATGTAAAGACAATGACTGGCATCCTTGTATGATGTGCCAAGCCCGGTTTGCAGGGCCTTCACTTCAGCATGGCAGGTCAACAACTCCCTATCTATTAACTTCTGCAACAGGATGAACTAATAGAGCCACACATATCAGGATAACTACACATACTGGATCAGCAGGTAGTGAGAACTGATTTTGGGACACAAGGTAGCCTGGTTCATCGGTCATGTTTCCAGACTGCAAATTGATGATGAGTGAGAGCACCAGGAAGAAGACATGGCAATGGCCAAGGAATCGGCACCAGCCAGAGGTATGGCATTGGCCAGGGGCACAGCATCGGCCCAAGACATTGTCACTTTCAAATGAAGGATGGCTTACCCCCCCATATGCATCGCACACATTGAGCTCAACTTTCTTGTGATAGGCCTCCATTGCCTGATGGGTGGCCGGAATCATAAAATGCGGCACTAGATAGTGCTGTCCATCATCACTTCGGATAGCTACATACCCATCGAGAATATCAGCTTGGATTTCCTGCTGATTGCTCATTGTCAATGGATGGATGCATAAGAGATTTTAAAATTTTATCTTATATCTTATGTTTAATCAGTGCTAAGATCGGATTGGACATGCACGACCAAATAATTTTGATCAAACATGTGATTGTTGTTGATCTTTATCGATTCATTTGTTCTTATCAACACTCATCTGCCCTGACCCCATAGCCATGCTGACTCATCATGAATGTTACACTGAAACAGGTACTCGGCCAAATCAGCAACATTGAGATTGCAGTGAGGAATGGCCTTCATGAAGGAAACATCAAGGCCATGATGAAGGAACAAAAAAGTGCTCTAGTAAGTGATCAGCATGGTTTCAGGACACATACAACACTCACATACTGTAGAAACAATTATTCACTTGGCAAAAGGAAGTTCTCACAGAAGATGTACAAAACGTCTTTCTTGCTGAAATGTTCTTATGGGCATTCGTTGTGGCATGGGCAAAGTCGGAGAAGACGGGGGATCAGAATTTTATTGAAGGACAACTGCATGCAATGAAGAGCTTTGATGAGAAACATGGGGTCACGGCAACGGCAAAGGTAAGATCGGCAAAGGTGCAAGATAAGGCGAGAACAGCAACGGTTTTACCATCGAAATTTCAATCATCAATGGCACTGGCATCTGGAGAGACATCGGCATTGGGTGTGGGAGGAGCACAAGGATCGGCCATGAAGGAATTATCAGCATTGGCACTGGCACCGGCACTGATAATCGCTCCACAACTTGTAGCAGTTAGGCCATTAATTGACCCTTCCTTATCAAAACACCAATCAAAACCTTCGGGATCGTGACCACCACACCAAGCCCCTCAACCATCAGCACTGATAATCACAACCATCACACCATCATGCTGTGGGAGGGTCCAAGATATGGCTGAGAGCAGTGGTGGTGGTTCTGATGAGGATTTCGAGGAGGAAGGGGAAACAGAGGTGACAGACAGCAATGCTGATGCTGGTGCTGACATTAAGAGGAAAAAGTACAACCATGACAGGGCTCGAGTACGCCAGTGGGGCAGTCAGCGATCTGTACCTTGCTCATAATGTGTCTGCCTTGGGAGTGATTGCTACAAGCAGGTCAACGGCAAAACAGCATGCTATCATTGCGGCAAGAGCAAAGTTCGCTGTGACACACAGGATGCCAGTCGAGTGTTCAAAGTAAAGAAAGGAAAGGCAGCGGTGAGAAGAAAAGTAAAGAAGGCAGAGTCATACAGTGGAGAAGAACGATCCCCAAGGCACTTCTCACAAAAAGAAAAAGGAAAATATAAGGGTGAGTTTTCATTATTATTATTCATAAAATACCATATACTGTACTTCTATATCTACAGCCATTCATAGCGATATTGACATGGCTGATCCTGACATCGGCCCCAATGCCGCTCCTGCTCCCCATGCTGTTGCCATGACAGACGATGCTTATGCCTCCATTGAAGCTCGTCTAGACAGAACGGAGCGAGACATGTATGAGCAAGCAAGATGGGTGGAAGAGACAATTATAGGACCCATGACCCAGATACAGGAGATGTGGGATGCAATCCACACACTTTCCAGTAGGATGGACAACCTCGAAGCGTACCTTGGCTTCCAGCATGGCGCACAGCCCATTGTCCTGTACAATGGTCATGGGTACAAGGAGGTACATCGTCTTCGTGAGGGTCAAGGCAGGGGACAAGATATGGACATGAGCAGCATGATGGAGGCTGATGAAAGGATTCCCAACAGGAGTACAAATCCCGATTCTGAGGTCCCAACAGATGATCCTCTGTAGAACGTTGAGGAGAACCAGATGGTTGTGGCTGATGCAGGATTACTGAGTGAGCCTGCCCCGACTGATGCCATGGCCGATGCCGACCCAGTCGAGGGGGTTGTCACTGCTGTTGCCGAATTGGTCGAGGCCGTGGCCGACATCCCAATTGTTGGTAAAGCTGTTAATGAATATGCGGGCAGTGACAATCTGATTCATGAAGTCAAGGGCAGTGCCATCCCTGATGCACAGAGGGTGGAACCTGGATTGGCCAAGCAGGTTGAGGCCAAGGAGTCCTTCCCTGTAAGTCCTCAAATTCATGTAGTTCCTGCCATGCCACAAGACTGTCAAGATGCTGTTCATCCCCCATTGATGGCACCCCCCCTTCCTGCACTCCTGAATATACTGTCCAGAGCCAGTGCTGATGCCGTGTCTGCGGCTACTGATGCAGCATCGGCCCCTGCCACCAGTCCGTCTTGATAACACAGCAGCCAGGCTCTCCCCCTTCAGGTGCACAGTTACACCATTCGACATGCCTATTGTCACCTACTCCATCAGGTGCTCCATCTGGGTCTTGTTCCAGAAGTACCACCCTGAACCCACACAAAAGATTGGGAACTTCAGAGGACAGAGCTGAAACGAAATGAGTTAGAAAAGACTGAGTTGGACTTTTTTTTGTTTTAATAGACTTGTATTTCATATTTCTACAGCAAATATTACTATTGTCAGTCCTTGTTTTACTGAGACACATGTATTAAATTTACGGCACAAAATTTACTCTTTTTACTCTCTGTCTTCTCCCAACGACCTGGGTAGAGACAGCTTCTTGCTGAGCTAGGTCATCAGCTGTCCTGCAAGCATGTCAGGCCGACATCTGTCCCTGATTTTTGATTTGAGATGATGGAGGGGTTATCTGTTGAAATATCTTCTTTGTAGATGGGGTCTGGCAATCATCAAATGATGCCCCCGCTGCCGATTGTATGTCGACCGATGGCACAGTTACTGATGCTATGTCTGCCAATTGAAGTGCTGCCAATTCTTCTTCTTGTGATCATATGTCTCTCGATGATACTGTTGCCAATGTTACATCAGTCAATCCAACTTCTCCCAGTCTTATGTCTCCCGATCCTGATACTGCTGATCCTGCCACTGCCAATCCAACCACTGCTGATCCGACCATTGCTGATCTGACCGTTGCTGATCCTACCATTGCCGATCCTGCTACTGCTGATCCTACCACTGCCGATCCTGCTGCTGGTACTCCTACCACTGTTGATCCTACCTTTCCAGATCATGATGCCATTCCAAAATGTAATACATCTAATGCCTTTGCCCTTGACCTTGCAATAGGATCCTCTGTTCGAGTTCGCCTGGATAATCGGCGAGGTTTAGGACATTGCAATCTTTCTTGTGTTGACATGGTGTTGCCATCCAATAGTGATGGATCGATTGTGCATGGGGCATCATTCACAATGTTATTTAAAGTTGATATGGGTGTGATGGACCTCTCATAAATTTGTTGAGGAATGACATACTCTGGTTCACCATCACCTGGACCATTGATTGGCTGTGGTCGAGTCACACCAGCTGTGCAGAGTATGTCCATTGTTGTTTGATTGACTCGCACATAGTTCAACTGAGCTGTATCTGTGATTTGCAAGGAATCAGGGGGTTCAGAGATGGGTGCCTGTTCTGATTGTCGGCTCTTTTGTTTTCGCTTGTGTTTCACTTTCCCCCTTTTTCTGCCTCTTGATTGACCTTGGCCCTCAGTATTGGCATTGGCAATGGCATCAGTATCGGCATCAGCACATGGACCAGCACCAGTGATGCAGTCGGCATCAGGTATTGCATCAGCATTCTGTCGTCCACTGCATTTGGAAATACATCAGGAAGGTGGAGGATAATTCAAATCATCAGGATAGTGTGTAGGAGACACACTCCCATCACTGGCTTTGATTGCTTTGAACCTGAAAGTTCTCTCAGGACCCTGTGCTGTCTGCCGCTGAAGGACATGGTCAAAGAAGTCCTCTATGGCACTCTTGTGCATGTTGCATGGGTCTCTGAATTTGAACCTGGCTGGGAGATATTCAGGACTTATAAATACAGAGGTCTGATTGGCAATTGCCTTGAATGGGATATGGCGACTATGACCACCATTTGCAAGTTCTACATGAGATAAGTAATTGGTTTGTGGAAGAAGAAGTCAACATACTGTAATGCTGCCCAACAAACAGCATAAACCATTCTTCCAGTTCTTTTTTCTTGGATTGTGATCCTTTCCATGGTGTGGGAAGGATCAGGAATCCATCATTAGTCAATTGTAATCGGGTTAGTGTTGTGTTAGGTTGCAATACAGTCCCTGAAGTAAGGTCTGATGTGCACAAAGCTTTGACATAACTCATAAAGTTTCTCTTCAGCTCAGTGATTTGATCACAGTATGTATCCAGAAAGGATCTCCCAGGGGTTGCCATCAGAGAGGCAACATTTTCATGACTGCAGTCGGCATCAGGATCGGAATCAGCATGGGATCGGCATCAAATGATTCGGGCACTCATGTGTCAACAACCATCAAACCATTAGGTGCAAGATGGGCTGTAAATGTCACAGACAGAACCCCCATTTCAAGCCACTGTTGCCATGCATTCTCCTCCACACACTTAACCAGGTTTTTCTCTGCTAGACTGTGAAATGTCAGTTACCATCGGCATCGGCATCGGCATTTGCCACAGCATCAGCATCGGCATTTGCCACAGCATCAGCATTAGCTTACCTATGCTTCATCTGCTCAGAATATCCTTCCTGCATGATTTTCTCCTGTGCAGCATGAAGGACTGCTTTCTCCTCCATGGTCATGTTTTATTGGGGCCAATGAGCACACCGGGGCCGAAGATGAAACTGGGGCTGACTCAGTTTTTTTTGATCACCTTGATGCCCACTGGCATCAAGGACAGGGGGATATTGATGCTGAGGATAGTGTACAAGACTTCTTTGATGGCAATGATGAAGATGAAGTTGAACATGCCAATGAAGATGTCCATGTGTTCCCACCATACCTGCCTGAGCCTAATCAAACTGCCGATGCTGATCGGACTACCGCACTGCCAACTGCCAATGCCTTGAACAACAGTTATATCCGTGTGGTGCATACAAATGGAATACATCACTTAGCAATGGTTACCTGCCAGTGCCAGGGGGAACACCAAATTCCCTTGGACCTAGTAGCCAGTAACTTACTACCCACAAGCTTCACCAGAATACGTTAATCTCTACCATGAGCTTCGGTGCATGTCTTGCTTATGGCGTTGGATGAAAAGACTGAAGTGGGCAGGGTATGGACATAATGACAGAGATCCTTTGAATCCCAAACCAGGATCACTTGCCAATTTCTGTCCAGCCTGTCCTCAAGTAGGCATAAATATACCGGAAAATTGGAAGGATGATGTGAACCTGTGGGTGACTAAATACCTGGATTTGTGCACTGGGATCCAAAATAACCTACAAAATTTAGATTTGTTTTTAAATGCATATTTGTGGCTGATGGCAATTTCAAAGCTGATCATGTTCAGCAGAAAAACTCGGATAATGATATATGGCTTTGGGATGTAGGGGGGATGGCCCCAAATTAGGCTGAATACAAACAGTTCCTGTAGGAGGCCATAGAACTATTAACGGTAAGTACCCTTCCATGCCGGTGGCTGATGCCAATCTGATCTTTACCTGGGTCTCCAGAAGGCTCCATGCCAAAATAAATTCCTAGCTATTGTGAATGCTTTTCTGGCATTGAAGGCATGTGATTGGACTGGAGTAGCTGCCATTGCATGTGCACAGCATGGCTGTTATGTACCCAATGCATTGGTGGACTTGTTTTGTGGAGAACAGCAAAAGAATATTGACTTTGCTTTTCTTCAAGCACTGAAAACCACCAGGGTTGACCCTGACCAGGGTGTAATGCTCATTTACAACATTGTCTGCCAGTACATCATCCACATTTTGCAACGTATTGGTGTCCATCTTCCACCCGGCTTGACTATTGACCAGGCCATTGGGCTTTTGCATGTTCATGGCCACAAGGATGAATGTTTTTTTTGCTATGCTCCATCCTTCATTCCAGGGTCTGGCATTGTAGCAGGAGAAATACTTGAATCTTTGTGGTCATTGCTGAATTCCATTTCCCCAACAGTTAGAACAGCGACCTTGCCACATCGGGCAGAAATGCTTGATGATCATGCTACAGATTCCAATCACAAAAAAATGCTCGGCATGGCAGTTAAACTGTGCTCAAAATCTCGAGAAGCGCTAGAGGTTTCCACATGACTTGGCCAGCACCATGCTGAACTTACGGCAGCATTCGGCCAGCAAGCAATCAAAAGATGGGAGGAAGAAGTCAACTTCGCAGAATCACTAAGGCTAACAAATGTAAAGGTAATGGATATGTATGGCACACAGGGATTAGGATTGGGATCATCAGGACTGGGAATGGCCTCGGCCTCTACTACTGCATTGGCATCCCCATTGGTTCAATCTGCGGTTGAAGAGTGGATTGATTTTGCTATCGTTTTTGAACAAATGCAGTAAGTTGGACTCAGACCCATATCAAATACCACCATTGAAGTTTACCAGGATTGAATTATGAGACAAAGTCCGTCGACTAGGAAAATCACCACATGTTTCCAATATGCAAATAGTTGAACAGGAAAGAGAAGCTCTTGCATCTCACATGGTAACCTTAACACATTTACAAAACACTGCCAATGTTGCAAGTCATGAGATTGCTCCCTCATGCATCACACATGGCAATGAACATGAATTTGATTCCGATAATGATCTAGACCCAGCCGAAGATGACACCCTAGCAGCATTGGGCCCTTCAAGCCGTCTGGCCAACACACATGCTATTCCAGTTGAGGATCAACAAGTATACCTACCATGTAATGGTAATCTCTCTGATGTGGAGATTAACCTCTGGAAGAACCAGGCA
>QLOK01002717.1:0-10826 GCA_003313805.1 Tricholoma flavovirens
TCTAACATATTACCCAGACAATATATTTGAACCGCTGGTTCTTGACCTAGAAGCAGCTGACAAGTCTTAAGGTGAGAATTCCAGGGATGATGCAAAAGGTATCAGATTATCACAAAAACCCTGGGGCATGCTGCAGCAGGTTCATACAAGCATTTTTTACTATATGATAATGGGTCTACATGCAGTATTTGTTAAGATATAATGATCCTCCGTTTCAATGACATTTGAGCAATATTTGCATGTATTAATAGCTGCACCAACTAATGTGAAAACAGCAATAATTTTTTTCTTTGATTGAAAGCCCAAATTAAGGAGGATTTTTTGCCCCTATCCTTAATCAGTTTGGAACCGTTTGAAACCATTTCAATCGGTTTAGGTTTGAGTTTGGCCAAAAATGGCTCAAACCGAACCAAACTGAACTTCCCCAACACTAATAGCAACAAGATCTGAAGTATTACTCATAGCATTCAGATTAGTTGCATATCTTCTGCAGCTTATGGATAGAAATGACAGGAGGTATATTATATTAGGGATGCTGAAGTTCGGTTCAGTCCGGTTCTTCAAAGATTTTGCTGAACCTAGAACTGGACTTCAGGTTCGGTCTAGGCAATCTGCTGAACTTTGAACTGAACTGCAGGTTCAGGTTTAGGATGGTCCAGTTCAAGTTCAGGAGAAGTTTGAACTTAGAACTGAACTTTTTTTATGCCCAAAACTCGGTAGGTGTAATATAAATCCATCTAATATACTACATGAGAAGAATGAACATAAAATAAAATAAAACCCTCATGCTGGCATGGGGCTGAGTTGTTCACCATTCCCTCATTGTAGGGACTACCATGGATGCATCACATCCAGATGAACATCCATGGATTATGTAAACTTATGGATATGTATGGATATGGGTGTGAGGTCACGGATATCCACAGATATGTGGATGTCACATGACATTTACACGGGTGTGGGTTGGATGTTGCCATACCTGGGAAATACCTTACCTGTTCCCATGGTTGTACAGGTTTGGTCTACCATTCCTGATTATTGATATATTGATAGATCATCAAATCTCAATCATAGCACTGGACCTCTGGTCACATGTGATATCAAATGTTGTTGATGAACATCAACAACAATAACATGTCAACCCTCTTCCCTCCCTCCACCACCTCTACAACTGCCACCACCCTCTCCCTCCCTCTAAAAGAGAGGGGTTCTGTTTGTTCTCATTGACAGCCACCACTGCCACCCCCTCTCTCACTCCAAAAGTGAGAGAGGGGTTCTCATGTCTCATTCTAGTTGACAACAACTGCTACCACACCCTCCCTCACCACCATGTTTCATTCTTGTCAACAACCGCTGCTGCCACCCCTCCCTTGCTCCAAAAGTGAGTGGAGACCTCTTTCTGTTTCATTCTAGTTGACAACCACCATCACCCCCTCCCTCACTGCAAATGCGAGCAGATGGTTCTTCTCATCGACAACTGCCACTGCCACCCCCTCCCTCACTCCAAAAGTGAGCGAGGGGCTATTGTGTTTTGTTCTCATCGACAACCACCACTGCCACCCCCTCCCTTGCTGCAAATGCTAGTGGAGGCTTCTTCTTGTCGACAACCACCACCTTTGCTGCCTCCCTCACTCAAAAAGTGAGTGGAGCCCTCTTTCTGTTTTGTTCTCATCAACAACCGCCACCACCACCCCCTCCCTCACTGCAAATGCAAGTGGAGGGTTCTCATGTTTCATTCTCATCGACAACCACTGCTGCCACCCCCTCCCTCACTCCAAAAGCAAGTGGAGGCTTCTTGTTGACAACCACTGCCTTCACTGCCTCCCTCTCTCCAAAGGCAAGTGGAGGCTTCCTCTCATTAATAACCACCACCATCACTCCCTCCCTAGCTCCAAAAGCGAGTGAGGGGTTCTTGTGTCTCATTCTAGTTGACAAGACACCCCCTCCCTTGCTGCAAACATGAGTGGAGGGTTCTTATGTTTCCTTCTCATCAACAACCACTGCTGCCACCCCCTCCCTTGCTTCAAAAGCAAGTGGAGGTTTCCTCTCATCAATAACCACCACTGTCACCCCCTCCCTTGCTCTAAAAGTGAGTGAGGGGTTCTCGTGTCTCATTCTAGTCGACAAGACACCTCCCTTGCTGCAAACATGAGTGGAGGGTTCTCATGTATTGTTCTCATCAACAATGACTGCTGGCACCCTCTCCCTCACCCCAAATGTGAGTGGGGGGCTCTTTATTTGATTTATTACAAGTAGATACATATATAGATTATTACAATAAATAATAATTGGACCACACCCCTTGAGTCCTGCGGGGTACCCAAGGATTACCCATGTCATACCCTAGTGGAAATGGGGTCCAAACAATGGTTGAACATTGTTTGGGCCCCAGGTAAGTTTGTTTCTTATTTCTTTGTGTTTCTTTTTACTAATCAGCTTTGATTTAGGTCTTTTAACTTATATCAACAGTATCCACCCTGAGAGACCCCGTGGCCAAACCCCACACCCAACATCATGCCACTGCTGCAAGCCCCTACTTGCAGGGTTTGTATGACTGGAACAAGCAGGCAATGGGGGAATGACGAGACGACTGACAACACCAAATGAAGATGGCAATGGCAGGGTACACAAATGCCAGGAACTGACACAGACAGGCCCAGATGACATCTATCATCGTTTGGGCCCTAGATGAGTTTTTTGTCATTTCTTTGTCATTTCTTTTTACTAATCTATTGTATTTAAGTTATTCTGTAATGACACACCCATACTGGGATAGGCCAGGACACCCCACATCAATGCTGCGAGCCTGTGCTCGCAGGGTGTGTAGCAGGGTGATGACAGGCAATGAACCACAGGAACAACAATGATGGAGGATGACAAGAAAATGAGGAAGAGGAACTGAAGATGGGGGACAATGATGGCAAGATGACAGGGAGATGACATGGAGGAGGGAAAGATGAAAATGGCCCAAGAGACATCATTGATGTCTCTTGGACCATAGGTAAGTATTTTTTTCTTTGTTTCTCTTTGTTTTTCTTTTCTACTAGCTAAATTGAACTACTGGCAACAGGGATGATGATGACAATGGCTGGAAGGCACTGAGCACCCACCCCTACTGCTGCAAGCAACTGCTCACAGGGTGTACAGCACCCATTGTTGCATCTTTTCTGGGACTTGTTGTTGTGTGATATTCAAATGGTATCATCCATTGTGCTATCCTTGAATTTATACAGTTAGTGTCCCTTGTAGCTCAAAATGTATTCTGTATGACTAATTTTAGGTTAACTCAAAAACATGATGGAGTATATCTTGCCACAGTTGTTGCCAATTGTTTGACACGGTTTGGACTTGAGGAACTGGTTTGCTTCTTATTTTCCTTTTTCTTTTTTAATCCAAGCTAATGCAAATTACATTTTAGCTTCTTTCCCTTTGTATGGATAATGCTAGTAATAATGATGGACTGGCGAGATATCTTCCTATCCTCATTCCATCCTTTCATGGAATGGCTGCTTGTGGTCAGTGCTTTCCACATATTATTAATCTTTTGGCAAAGGTATATTTCAATACAATCATTTTCTCATGGCACTAATGAATTTTCAGATTTTTATATCTTTCTTCTTTTGACTGCCAAAGAAGAAACATGCTGCTACTGTCCACAGTGAGTTTAACACTATTTATTCAAATTGTTGGAGAAGAGAAATAACCCATAGTTTCAGCTGCTGTTGAATCTGATGATGTCTCTGATGATGAGCTTGCTGTGGAAGAGGAAGGTGTTGCAATTGATGCTGCTGCTGTGCCAGATGATGGTAGGGATGCTCATGATTCAGCTGTTGTCAGAACTACTCATGATAAGGCCATTGAGAAAATGAGAGCTGAGGGTGTAGAGATTGATGAAGAGGAGAACAAAATGGCACTTCAGCTTTTCCCCTGAGTATGCATAACATTTTTGTGTCATAATTGACTTGTATGACTTTAATTTTGTGTATTAGGTTGCTGGTCTTGCTCGATGTGTTCATGACAGTTCAACACTGAAGGAGAAGTTCAACACTCTTGTTTCAAATGACAAGGACCTTCCTGGAGACAAGACAGCACTTGATCGCCGTGTTCCTACTCGATGGAATTCAGATCTCACATGCTTAGATGCTCACCTATACTTCAGAAGTCCTGTTGAACAACTCACTGGGGCTGCTATCAATAAGCTACAAGCTTACTGACTTTCATAAGAGCAGTGGAATCTTGCTGAGATGCTAAGTGCCATACTTGAGGTCATAATACTTGTCTTTCATAAGCAAATAACTGATTTTAATTTTGTGACAGATTTTTGAAGAACCAACAAAACTGTTTTCACAATCTCAGGTTCCTCTTATTGCAGATGTCCTACCTATGCTGGATTCCATTGAACAATCAATGACCCTTGTTTGTGATGATGAAGACATGGAGTTGCCAAATGTTGTCTGTGTTGCAGCTCAAGCAGTCCTTCTGCTGATTGACAAATACTACTGTCTCATGAAGGACTGTGAGCTCTACACAATTGCTATAGGGTAGTACTTTTCTCTCTCTCTGTTATAGGCTAATATTATTCAGTCATGTGCCCTGACAAGCAATTCAAGTGGTTCAAGGATCATGGCCGCTCTGCTGCACAGATCTGAGATATCAAGAAGTTGGTTGTCACTCGTTGGAATGAAACTTACAAGGGAGATGAAGAACTTCCCCCAGCCACTGAAGCTCCTCGAAGAGGCAAGGTAAGTAACTCCATTGTGACTCTGAGTTTAAATAACAATGCTTTTATTTTAGATGAAGTCAAAGTGTGTTAGGAAACATGTACAGTTACCTATCATAATTTTTCTTATTTTTCCGCAATAGTATTACACCAAAAAACATTAAAATTATCAATGAACGCGACCGTGAGATGGATAATTCTCACGTGTCCTATATTTAGAATATGTACGCAACTGTACGCTCGCGTCGTAAGAACAGTATTCAAATATTGTACAACAGTTGTAACTTAGTATATAAACCAATAAATACTAAGAGACACATCAGTTGTGTTCTCTTAGGATTCCCACCATCACCTTGTGTGCGGAAACGCTTCGTCAACCAACCATTCTATAAATACCACATCACATCAAATTTTGATTCCTCATTCTATACTCGTCACTTCTTCTTGTAGAGCCCGCACGAAGATCCCAGTGTGGATTTGGTGTTGCCCTGACAAAGTGGGTTAGAACACAGGACCTTGATGATTCTCAAGACCCTGACACAATCAGTACATATTTAACTGACCCAGTTATCAAGTCTTCTGCTGTTAAAGAGGCTGAGGGAGTTATGAAGTATTGGGATCGAGCTACTCAGCATTGTCCTTGGGTGTCAAAGATGGGACTTAATTTTGCTCTGTGCCAGGTGACTTTCACTGTTTTTATTTTTATCTTTACTAAACCTTTTGTATAGCATCTTCTGTTGATGCAGAGCGTGCATTTTCTGTTGGGAGGCTTGAGGTTAACCATCTTCAGCATAACACTAGTCCACAAACATTCAAGGCTCAGGTTGTTATTGGATCCTGGGCAAGAACTCCATTGTACCCAGGACTTTCAGAGACCATCAAGATTGTTGAGAAGCAGATGCGAGGTGAGAATAGGACAAGGGCAGGTGAGAAAGAAGCTGAGACGGATGATGAAGAGGACTCAGATGAAGAAGCCAGATTTTTTTTGTGATATTGAATTTGCAACAGTTGCCATGGTATTTGAAAAATTGTGTGCATATTATACCAGTAAGCCTGAGTAAGGGTGTTTAAAGAGAGAAAATGAATTTCTTAATTTTGTGCAATATTTGATAACAAAATCTCAAAATACTATACCACATTGGTGTAGCTATAAAAAATGATCTTTAGGCTATTTTCAAGGAATAAATAAATAAATCCTAACAATAAATTATATAGTCCAATACACAAGTCTTGTAAGCACCTACTGAAATATTTTCATAATTTTACATGCCCAATTGAATCAGTGACATTCGATTTCTCTTGGTAATATCCAAAAATGCATTGAAACACTAGATTTGCCTTTTCCTCAGTGATAGGTACTTCAAACACATAACTATTAGTTGTATACTAGTGGTTACACATCAACAGTGCATATTACAACAACCTTTTGGCAAAAAGTTCACTTATCAGTTTTGTGGATGATGTGGATAATCCATGGATATCATCCATATCCACAAGAATTTATCCACAATCCATGGTAGTCCCTACCTCATTGTTGGCTGACAGCACTCACAATCCACATTGCAAGCAGGAGCTCGCAAGTCTGGGGGCAGGTCCTGCCATCTTTCAATGTCATCATTTTCTGTTGTTGTTGTCTCCATATCTGTCTCTGTCTCCATCTCCATCCCTGTCCCCATCATTGTCCTATTCCTCTTCCTCATTGTCTAGTCCTTGCCATTCTCATCATTCTCACCCTCATCATCTGGCCCTCATCACTGTCTGTCTTCCTCCTCATCCTGTTCCTTGTGTTGTCTGTTGATGGTATTGGGGTGTTGGGTGTTTGGGCATCAGTGTCATTCTGTCCTTGTTCTGGTCCATGTCATCCATTGTCCCTGCCCTCTTCTTCATCATGGTGCTGGCCGTCATTGTTGTGGTCTTTGTCCTGCTCATCTTGGTTGTAGGCTGGGTTGTGGTGGCTGTTTCAGGGACATCTCCCTCCCTGTTGCTCCCCATGAGCAGTGGTTGGGGTTGGTAGCCATTGTTGTCATCCCTCACTGTGTCTGTTGCTCCCCATTTCCACCCTGGGTGCAGATGCTTGCAGCAGCGATTGGGGGCACTACTGCTGCTGCTGTGGTGGATATCCCATAACCACCCTGTGAGCAGGGGCTCACAGCAGCAGGCTTGGGTTGGTTCCTCAGTCTTTGGGCATGACTGTGTTGTTTTGGGGTCATTGTGATGTTGTAACACATAGAAATTAATAAAAATACAAGTTAGTTGAAAGAAAAAAAGAATAAGAAACAAACATTAAGTAAAAAGTTTATCTGGGCTCAAACAGTAAACATCATTTGGGCCCATTTTGTGTGTGGGTGTAGCTTGCAATTTGGGGTGTCATTCTCCAGTGTGGCAGTGGGGCAGTGGGTGTTGACGAAGCAGTGGTGGTTGTAGAGGTAGAGTGATGTAGGAGAGTGGTGTCCAAGTTGATGAGAGTGAGTCATGACTATTTAAGTAGTTCAAGTTGACTGGTAAAGTTGCACCTTGATGATATTTCCCAGACATCATGTGTTGCACACATGTTCAACAAAAGTAAAACTTTCGATCACTAAAGGTTCAAAGTACACAGCCAAAAAAAGTTCAGTTTGGACCAGGTTCAGCAAGGTTCAAGGATTTTGCACCTTACCTGAACTCAGAACTGAACCTGTGGTCCAGTTCAGTGCAACCACTGAACTTTGGACTGAACTTCAGTCCAGTTCTAAAAGGTTCAGGTTCAAACTTTGGTTCAGAACTGGACTGCGGCATCCCTACATTATATGGTTGTATTGGGTAAAGCTGGTCATTGAAAGAACTATGAACTTTGTGGCCCCAATTCAATCTTCAAGTGGGTTTAGGCCCCCACAACCCATGCATTGCTTACTAAGATTCCATCAATCACATACATAGAGGCTATGAATGATATTTAGCAACCCAGAGACAACCAACTGCTGATAGCAATAAGACCTGAAGTATCATAAGAAAGCATTCAGTCAATGGGGAGTCTTGCTAGCAATCAGATTCATTGTGCTGGTCCTAACTCTCAGCTTGATGAGAAACACCACAACCATCTTACTCTTCAGATCTCCCCAAGCTATTACATTGGTGGGACCTCTGCTGGCAACAGTTCACCATGGAACCTTGGAAACAACCAGGCTCTCAAGGATTGTGGACAGCCTTTGGATTACATGTACTGTTTTAGTTCAAATCTAGCTAGTTGGCACTGCTACACCACAAAAAATTCACATGCTAGATCAAGCATGATTTAGGCATGACAGGAGTTACCCCCAGGTATATTTTGTTGTACCCCTACCTTGAACATCATACCCATATGAATATGTGTGTGGTTTTATTGGGGGTATGGGGGGGTTTACTCAACAACCAGTGGTTACTCGCAGGTTTTCAGGTGGGGGTTACACAATTAGTTATAATTTAACTATTAATGATCTAATTACAAGAAAATATACAAGCCACCACCCCCTCCTTGTGTTTGGGAGCAAGAGGGGATGGTGGCAGTGATGTGGTGGCTGTAACAAATTACAAGAACAAAAACCCACCCCCATCTTGCATTTGCAAGTGAGAGGGGTGGTGGTGGTGATGTGGCAGCCATCACAAGTGAATAGAACAAAAACCCACCCCCACCTCACATGCAAGCGAGAGGGGGTTGTGCTAATCAGCAAGAACCCCTCTGTCTTGCTCTTGGGGGCAAGGGAGGGGGGTAGTGCTGCAGAAACATAGAGGAACCCCCTCCATCTCACTCTTGAAGCAAGGGGGGGGGCTGGCAATGTCCCCTGCTCATTTTTGCAGCAAGGGAGGGGTCATTGTTGTTGTTGTTGCCCAGTTATTGTTGCCTAGTCATTGTTGTTGTTGCCTAGTTAGTGTCATTGTTGCCCAGAAGAGAAAACCCCCACTTGTGTTTTTGCAGTGAGGGAGGGGGTCATTGCATGGCCATAATCGCTGTTGTAGTAGTAGTAGTAGTTGTTGTTGTTGTTGTTTTGCCCAGACCAGAATCAGAACCCCCTCCACTCGTACTTAGGGTGAGGGAGGGCGGTGGTGGTGGCCATAGTCATGTAGAACAAAATCAAAGACCTGGTCACTCATGTTTGCAGTGAGGGAGGGGTTGTCATCGTCATTGTTTGGAGCAAGGAAGTTGATGTTGAGGTTGTTGATGTTGATCAACAAGGTCATTTGATCAGTCACCTGGCTAAATGACTGGTACCATGATACCCATAAAACTGTGGACGATGGTACAGTGTTGCCTGGGTATGGCATCTCACAACCCCTACCCATACCCGAGCATACCCATAACCACATTGTCATGGTGTTACCCATACCCATGTCATGCCTTATTCCTTCTGCAATGTAGCTGACTATCTCGGAGTCTGTCTATCTCGGAGTCTGTCTTTCTGCTGTGTTTCTTGTAGCATTTGCATGCTAAGGTCCATGATTGCATAATGAGCAGGATGATTCAGCCTGCAGTGAGCATTTGGTGTTCCTTCATCTTCATGACTTTTACTTCTGCAAGGGGTTGTGTAGTGGTGGACAGAGCAGGGATTGTGGTTCAGTGAGAACAGTGGTGTTTGGTGGTGGTGATGCTTTTGTCAGTGGACAAGTCAGTGTTGGTGAACTCAGACAGCAATTGTGGCAGGGAAACCAGGCAGTTTGGCTTTGGGTTTCATGGGTGTGTGTTCAGTAAGGTCTCAAGTTCAGTGATGGTTCCTGAATCCCACAAGCATCTTCTCATACTCTGGGTTAGGAGTGGTGTGAGGGTAGAGGGTTGCTGAGACAGCATGGGCTTGTTGAGTGTGAAGAAATTGTCAGTGTCAAAAAATAAAATTGGAAGGGAGCCGGGTTGGGCAACCAACATTGAGGTGGACTGATCAGACAAGAGCAAGTTGTCTTCATTACACAGAAGTGGGAATGAAGGTTGGATTATCAAAAATAAAGGGTATATAGGTGAACTTCAGACCATGTAAGTAAAAGGCTGCATCAGGTGTGGGACATGTGTTTCTTGAAGTCCACATTTGGCCTATCCATTGTCTTGTGGATGATAGGTCAATGTGGTGGTGATGCACTATTGAGGCCGTTGGTGATTGTTGATGTGTTCATCAGTTGTCTGTTGGGTGCCAGTTGGGCCCCAATGGTCATAATGAAAAGGATGTTGGGTGAGGATGTTGTCAATATTGTAAGGTGGGGTATTTGTTGTGAAAGTGGAAGGTGATGATGTCAGGTTTGGCATGTGGGGGCCAAGTGGGTACTGATGTGACTTGGGAAGCAGGGACTGAGCAGGTGCCAATGGTAACCTATATTATTGATGTCATGAGTCTGATGTCTGTGCAGACTTACACAATTATTTAAGGGAATTAAATAGTTTTATACTAATATTCCATTTAAATGAATCCTTCTCACTAGCTGATAGTGTACTCAAATTCTTGTAATAAATGTTCTGAGTTTGATGCTTTGACTGGCAGGGTCCCATGGCATGATTATGCCATAATATACAATTCTTCAAGCAGATGGAACACAATTATAACACCACTTCTGTTCCATGACATTATGTAGAAAGTCAATCCTAGAATACACAAGATAAACTTGTTGGAATTCTAGTGACTTGAACAGAGCCTGTGTATAAGTGCTTGAATTATGATAAACAAATACTACATGACTGTAATGTAAATGAGACTCTGAAGTGGGGATATGTATCCATCTGAGCATAACAACTTCTACACACTGTAAGGGGAACATTCAATGAATGCCTACAAACATCTATGAACCTCCATGAACATCTATGAACTCCTTCAAACTCCTTCAAACAACCTCAAACTACTTCAAACTACTTCAAACAACCTTGAACTTCTTTGAGATCCTCAAATGTCCTTGAACACCTTTGATGATTGTCTATGAGCATCTTTGAACATCCTTGAACATCTTTGAACTTCGTCAAGCATCTTCAAATGTCCTCAAAACACTTTGAACATGATCAAAGACAGCCTGATCAGTCCTCAGCTGCCTATTCTGAATTGTGGCCTGATGCAGATACAGTAGCTTACAAAACTGTTACAATGTTTTGCATATTTGTATAGATCAGTCTGTAAAATAG
>QLOK01002720.1:8085-18152 GCA_003313805.1 Tricholoma flavovirens
ATAAGGGGCACTTACAAATATCTTTATTAATGGAATATGCCGAGCATCAGTGCCATCAATTACCCTGACAGGGCGGCATACAGCGCCCATCAATCACATGTGTCTTGTCACCGTGCCGATCTTCCTGCTCATTACTCCCGCCCTCTGCCCATTGTCTCTTACTGCGTCTGTTCAGTTTTGTTCCGATGTTTACCATACTTTGCAGGCATCTTCCCATACCATAAATATGCATGCCCTGGGGGGCTAGTGTCAATAGCAACAATAAGCAGATCGATATGATGGCAGCTACTACAGACAGGGTGCAACATGGTACAGACAAGGTATGATGAAAGAATCAGCAGGGGGGCAGAGTGGGGAGTGGGGAGTGGGGAGTGGGGAGTGGGGTAAGGAGTTCTTCTACATAGGCCTAATCCTCACCCTCGCTATCATCCTCACTGTTGTTGATGAACACCTTGCTCTTCATAGCAGGTGGAAGCTTCCACACTGCAGTCGTGGCCTTGCGCTTCTTCTTGGGTGGTTGCCTGTGTTCCTCCCTGTTCTTTTTGGCTGTGTCTTTGTCTTCACTGTCCATGTTGTCAACATCACCCAGCCTGCACCTTTCTCTAGTCTTCCCACCCTTGCTTGTAGACTTCTTCTGCCTCAGCTTACCCTTGTCCGACCTCTGCTTCCTTTTTGTTCCCACAAACTTCCTGGCAGCCACCTGTTCTGCAAGCATCTCTGCATGCGCCTGCTGCTGCCTTCGTGTTTGGACCATCCACTTGCATTCCCCAACTTTGAGGGCTTGACGGAGTCTGAGAATGTCATCGATGGTGCCAATTTTAGATGGGCTGGCGAACTTGATGGTTAGGGGCCACCCGACAAGTTGGACCTTGTACTTAGTTATGATGTCACACTCGTACTTCACATAGCTCATGCCCACATTTTTGAGGTTCAAAATTACACCTATGGCATCATGTTAGACAGTGGGTTCTACATAGACAGTGAGCACCAATAACTCACAAAGGCTGTCAAGCACAAGCCGCATGCAATCAGCCCTCATAGTTTGTAGATTCTCCTGAATTCCCCCAACTGATTGTTACATAAGCAAGCTTTAAAAAGTTTTTGCAACACAGTACATACCTCTGGTCCTCACAATAGCCCACTGCTCAAATCTTGCCAGAAAATCCATCGGCTCCAGCTTCAAGACCTTGGAGATGAAGGCAACTGCATCATCTGAGTCAGCCCAGGAAGGGAGTGTGCTGTCGTGGATGCTAGTGCAGGTAAAGAAAGCCAATGTGCATACACCAGTTTAGTCTGACAGGTTCCTCAGCTAAAACAAACTCAGCTCAGTCTGACAAGGTGGCAGATAGGTATGTACCTCATTTGATATCCTGCTAACAGTTCCTCAGCAATCTGAGGCAGCAGCTTGATTTGATGTGCATACTCCAGTTTTCTGGGTGTCCCAATATGTATATCTGCAAATTGTTGAGATACTCTTGTTTCTGAAGTTTTGACAGGTTCTGCATGGAGGCATCATTGTTGACAAGTTTCTGAATTTCCTTTAAGGTGAGTCTATCTTTATCACAATCTGGATGCATGTTAAAACCTAAGCAATAGAGCCATCAACTTTGGGATTACTTGCCTTCATTCATTTCAATGCTTTTGGCATGAACCAGCACATTACAAAGTGAGGGCGCATGTGTACCATGGTAGTTGGTTTCATTGGCAAGAATTTGTTTAACATGAGTCTCAGTTTTGTTGTACTTTATGGCAATTTGAGAAATCTCTGTAAGGGGAACACCTGATGAGCCCCTACAATGGTTTGCATACACTTGCGCATGTTTACACACAACCACAAATGTTTCCACAACAAAGGCACCTTTGCACAATCAAGGTGCCCTTGTGCAAACCTGTTGTGCAGTCAGTGCACCTGCAGAAATGACCGAGGATGCCTTCTCATGCCAATTACCAATTGTGGCCTGATGCGGACACCATCACTGGCTGATGGACACCCCTGGATGGAAACACAACCCTGGATATGCATTAGTGCTAGGCTGGAAGGAGCTGGGATTATTTAGGTATTCACTTTTCTTGTCAATTAGTTTATTCAATCTAACTTTGGATTTCCCTTGCAAGTATCGAGTTCTTAGGACTCTGATCATAAGGTTGCCCTTACAATCTCAGTCTTGTGGACATCAAAGACTTGCTCAACCTTGTGTTGGAGAGCAGCAGCATTCTCTTTGTTCAGTCCACACTTTGCATTGGCAGTGATCTTCTGGGCATCGGTAATCTTGGGTTGTTGACACAGGCAAGCAGGAATAACATCCCTTGTTGGGTTGCGAGTAGCCAATGAAGAAGGGACATAGCAAGGGGCCTCTGAGTCAAGTGAGTTGTCAGGCACAGACATTTCAGTAAACTAAACAATGACCAAAAAAAAAGCTACTTCACAGTGGCTGGGTTTGACCAAAGATTTTTAATCAAAGATTTCTGACATTCCATGTTAAACACATAAATATGTCAGAATTCAATGTCAATTCTTTGGACCCTTTTCCTTTGTTCTCTCATCCCTCCTTGTTCTTTGTAGTTTGTACAGTTATTTCACTCTCATTCTTGCAGTACAATTAAACACCAAAAGTGAGTGATCTGACTATGATACACTCATGCTAACCTACATAGAAAAATCTCACCTCTGATGAGTCTCATTGAACTTCCTGACCCCAACCTCAAGGACATCAATCTTGATGCATTCAACGATATGACTTTATCAGCTGAAGATGAAGCAAGGGAAGCAGTTTTTCTACATGCTCAAAAGGAATGCTTGTATGGAACCCCCATCAACAGTAGTACCCCCTCTAGGGGAGGAAATAGGGCCTGGGTAGTGTTCAATGGGCAGGAACTGGGCATCTTTGGGACATGGTAAGCATAGATTTCTTATACTGTGCTTTTGTTAATCCAGATATGGAGGTCTGCGACATTAACACAAGTTGGCGGCTTCTCAGGTGTAAGTTACCAAGGATACAAAACATGTGCAGACACTCAAGCTGCATGGGACCATTCCTGTGCCAACCACACTGTAGGTCCCCTGCAAACATCCTTGCATACAGTGACTCATGCTTTGTCTATCCCTATCAGCAGGATTCAGACACCCCCACCTTCCCCTACCCCAGTTTGACAATGTTCAGGCCCTATTAGCCTCACTCAAAATGCTGATGTTATATGCAGTTGTTCTTTGCTGTAGATTCAAGTCCCATGGAGTCCATCACTGGGACTGGTGATGCCATCCACTCCTCCCCACTTGAGGTGTTTCCAGCCCCTCCCCTCAGCCCCCAGCACACCAAGTTGGCACCCAGTTGTCAGGACTCAGCACTCTCCTGCAACCCCCTGTCTGGTGCTTAGCGATGAGGCTGCATTTGGGGTTGTGACAAGCGGTGCAAACCCTGGTGTTTACATGGAAAATATGTCATTTCTTTATGTTTTTTATCCCTGCTGACCTTCAATTGCTAGGGCTGCAGCATCTGCTGCATTGGGTGAACACAGTCCCCACAGAATTATCAAGGTTGGCAGTTGTGGGCAAGCCAAATGTGAGTTTTCAAATAGGTACATAGAAGGTGAGATTGTTGAGGTGTATACAGAGTAGCCTACATATACATTACCATTATACCCTGTAGTATCTGCCTGCCTCTGCTATATTATCTATATGCTGCTGCTTTCCCCCCATCTTTTTGTAATACAAAGTTGGTGCTATGAACATTTCTCATGTACTAAGAAGTTGTTTTGCCCTACTTTTTTTATCCCTGCTGACCTTCAATTGCTATGGCTGCAGCATCTGCCACATTGGGTGAACACAGTCCCCACAGAATTCCCAAGGTTGGCAGTTGTGTGCAAGCTGAACATGAGTTTTCAAATAGGTACATGGAAGGTGAGATTGTTGAGGTTTATATGGAGTAGCCTACATATACACATTACCATTATACCCTGTAGTCTCTGCCTGCCTCTGCTGTATTATCCACTATATACTGCTGCGTTCCCCCCACCTTTTTGTAATACATTGATGCTATGAACATTTCTCATGTACCAAGAAGTTGCTTCGCCCTACTTGTAATTGGGAAAATCTCAATAATGTGTTGTATTTGATACAATTTGAAATGGAAAATCTTTTAAACAATAGGATTAGCTAGATCAGACCTTCCTTGATATAAAATACCAATCACTCAAGAAATATCAGTCAGGTAGTCATTTGTCAGTGTGTAAGAAGGCCTCAAAGCCATGTATGTTTCACAACTTTCTAAGCAAGCCAATCTGTACTGTGTTATTCAGTCTCAACTTGCTCACATCTGTGCTATCCAGTCTCAAGCTCACATTGAATCTTTATATTAGCTACAAGCTCAGACATTCCTTGATGTAAAATAGTAATTACCTCAGTCAAGTAGTGTGTAGAAATGTCTCAATCATGTTCAAGTTTTGTAAGTCTCTATGCCAATTGATCATATATTTCCTCATGAGTTGATCTCATCAAGTTTCAATATGTAAATCACATCTGCACTATCCAATCTCAAGCTCACAATGAATCTTTATTAGCTATGAGCTCAGACATTCCTTGATGTAAAACAGTGATTACCCCAAGAAATCTCAGTCAAGTAATGTGTAGATAAGGTCTCAATCATGTTCAAGTATTGCAAGTCTCTACACTGATCGATCATATATTTCCTCGTGAGTTGGTCTCACCAACTTAGTTTCAAAATGTAAACTTACCTGGCATGTTCCTCAAAGGAAACTGAATGCTAACTGATTCTGAGGTATGTCTGTATAACTTGCTATTAGTGTAACTGAATCCTTGATTTCTGGGATACAAATGTTCAAACCCCTGTCAATTATCGCAGGTGTAATCTATCATGCGACTCAATCAACAAACCTTTGCTGCATTCAACTTGCCAATGTGATTCAATACCATGGTGGTTGGTAGAGGCTCCTTGTCATCCAAATGTCTCCGTTATGTTCACTCTACCAATACAAAGAAGGGCCACATTGATGTGGAGAAAATACTGAATAAGAAGGGTGTTCAAGATTACCAGACTCATGCGCATGCCAAGCTTCAGTCAAAGGTTGCTGGTGAGTCTTCTTGATTGATTTTGAGCATTGCTAATCCACCTACAGCAATGAATGAAGAGGAGCACATGGCATATGATGCAGTGCAGGACATTCCTAAAGGTGACAGCTATGTCACTGAAGGTGAAGCAATGGACATCAATGATGTTCATGATGGAACAGCTGAACTGAATTTCAGCCACACTGGTGGTGAATTTTAACATATTGTAGGAGAGGAATTGCATCAGAAAAGCTCATAAGTGTTCTTTTGTGATGTTGAACTTAAATGTCATTATTATACAGACATCACTGCACAGACCCACAAACCTGCCAAAACTGTACCCCACTATGTGATGAGGGTTTTAAGCACCAATTTGAGGATATCATTGATGTGTACATCTCCTGGAACAGTGCACTCAGAGACAAAGGGCTGGATGCTTTGTGTCCTCCTGTAGATCCAGAGTTGCTTCAGGGTACATACAAGATACAGGTTATGGATGTCTTTGGTAACTGAATCCTTGTATAATCTGCTCATATCTCACCAGCACCTTAGCCATGTTCTCTACAGATGCAGAATTAGCCATAGGGGATCAAGGCATCCCAGCTGCATTAGTTTGCCAAGGTCTCATGCCCTGCTCTCTGTTTTCTCTGACTCTTGCCATCTCAACACAACTTCTTGAACTCTATCAAAATACCCACCTTCGATGTCCCCATCTCACAATCCAGCCTTTTGTAAAAGCTCTCTGTGATCTTCACAGCATTCTGTTTCGCCCTTACTTCAGCCAGCAGTTCTCAATATGTTATGACCTTTATCTATCAATACATGAAGATGTGGAGTGATGTGTGGGTGTCACCCTAGGACATGATTCCCCTAACTGGCACCTTTCTCATGCATGCCCTGCCTGTACCTACAAGCTTGAAGGAGAAGCTGATCTAATTTTCAAGATGCTTGTACCCATGGATGGCAATGATTCCCTTAAGTGCATCCTTTGCCATCAACCATTGGTTTTTTTCTGGCAGAAGGAGAACCAGAACTGGAAGGACCACAGGTTGGGGATTCTAGAGATTTACCTGATTACAGGAAAGTGGGTGGGGATTATCTTCTTTCCAGGGAGATGGTTGATCAGTGGGCAAAGGCAATTCTTGAAGAAATGTTGCCAACATCAGAATCTGTGAGTTTCTTTTGCTAGCTCAAACCAACAACTACTCATGCTTTTGGAATAGGAAGATAACAATGAAGAGAATCCTTGTGCTGGCTGCTGGACGAATATGATCAACAAACTTATGGTGAAAATGTGGGGGATCTTTGATGAGACAGGAATATTTCTAGCTTTGTGTTGGCATGGGTTTGTTTTAGTATTGGCAGACATGGTTCAGAGTGGCAAGCTGTGCGTCACTTATTTTTCTTCTTCAGCATCTCACTAACTACAGCCACAGTTCTAAGTATCCATTAGCTGTGGTAGAAGTCCTTTTCGAGGTTTTTGGTGTTGGCATCGGAGGCAGTTACGATATTGGCTGCAAGTTTTGGACAACACTTGATCATAGTGAACTAGGCCCTCATGCTCAAGAATAGGCCTTCAAAGCATTGGTTGGTGCCTTCCATGGACATGCACACAACCATCTCTGCCAGCTGTCATTCCTCGCTACCTATGTCAAGGGAATGGGACTTGAGGATCTGGAGGCTTGCAAGCGCTTTTTCTCAAAATTGAATGCACTTGCTTCATCTTTCTGATATGCTAGTGTATTTCACCAGCAACAAAAGATGATTGAATTCATGAAACATATGGATACATTTGAAACATATGCCAACCTCAGTCAGTGTTACTAGGCTCCTCATTGCATGCAAATACCGACTGCCTACAGGTTACTTTCTCATAAATCACTATAAATGAGCCCTGGACATCCTCAAGGGCAAAATGGCACTCAATAAAACCATGGCCGACCTTAAGGTTACAGACATGGGCATGTTTGGAGTGTGGCTGGAGGAGGAGTGGACCAACTTGAAGGGGTTGTTGAAGGAGCCGATTTGCGAGACACAGGAAATGGAGTACTACCAAAAACTCATGAACTTGAACACTAGCAAGTGAGTGCTATATTTACTACATGCATGTCTCAACTAATTAAGGTATAGAGTTAAGCTCAATGCTGCCTGAGATGTCTGGCAAATCCTCACTCCCACTAATCCCACACTCTCTGCATCAGCCACTTCTCTTGAGACAAAGCACTGCCATGCCCTTGAAAATCAGGACAAGGACCTTCTAGTAGTCCAGGAACTGGAGGTGAAGCTCAGCGTTATTACAAGATGGATTCCTGACTGCCAGGAATGGAGAACAGCAGCAGTGATGGTAGGGAAATGTTGCTATCTGTGATGCTTAGATGATCTTGAGGGCCTGATCATCTCAAGAATGTTTGAGCTCATGAAGATGAATATGTCACAAACAGGTGTGTATCCTTTTCTTTGCATACTCCACCAACTAACACAGATGCTTTTCAGGGTACAAAATTCAGAAACACATAGCTATGGCCCTTTGAGCCTGTTCCCAAGTGATTTGTGGTGCCCTTGATCAATACAACACTGCTGTGTCAACCCTCTTGCCCCCATGCCCAAATTTGTCCAAGTCATGGAATGATATCATTGAGTACATGTTCCTTGCCAATTTCAATCTCTTGTGTGGGTCATGTCAGGATGTTTGCGAGTGCCCTTGGTCAAAGCCTGCATCTCATGTGATGATTGATCAGTATTTTAAGCTTGAGCATGCGTGGGAGGAGATTTAATGTCTCAACATTGAAATACCCTGTGTGTTAAGGTTGTGCTTATTGCGAGGGAGGAATCGGAAAATGCATGGGTTTTCTGAAGGGGGACAAACAAGACTTGGCTTCAACTTATAAGAAGTTGTGCCCTTCCTCTTGATTAGGGTTGTCTCTGATTTACTGGACTTGAATGCAAATGCACAGGTTATGCCCCGGGTTTCCATACTAGATGGCAAGTGAGGATGAAGATTCCAAGTAGTGCTTAACTAATCAATATTCAAACTGAATAGCTCGACCTAATGTGCAAGCTTATATGCTAAGTACAAATGTTTCTACAATAATCTAGTAGAGTCTACAATGACTATTACTAATAGATGAGTAAGATAACTCAGGGATTATGCGGGTTGCCCAAAGCCTAGAATATTCCACAGTGTTCTCTCCTATGTTCCTGAGTTGGACTTGTAGCAACTGATTGCTAATTCAGTCACTAATCCTCATGATCCCTTCCTATTGGTATTACCACAGTCATCCCATGGGTTTTGCAATGTCAGAAGATCAGAGCGTGACAGTATTTCCCCCTTAGTGCCAAGCCTTCGAGGCACGTGATTGTTCAATGTCTTGATTCAGTAATTTCTTGATTTTATTCCCAACCATCATCTTCCAGTGTCTATCTGTTGTATGTTCCTATGCCAGCCACTACCAACGAATCATCCAGTTCAAAAAGACCACCATGGACCTCGAGGCTGAATTGGCCACCATGGAGGAGGAGGCTGCTGAGGCGAGATGGAAACAAGAGCGTGAGGAGAAAAAGAAGAAGTTGGCAGAGTTGGCAGAGGCCAAGAAAGCTGAAGAGGCAGCGGTGGCAGTGGAACCAGCGTGGAAGGCTGCTAAAAAAGCTGCTAAGCATCGGGCGGATACGACGGACAGGAACAACAAGGCACCTGCTGCCAAAAAACATAAGTTGGCTGAGGAGGTTGAAGATGGGGAGAAGGGTAGTCTGGCAGAGGGAGAGGCTACAGAGGGGGGAGGTGAAGTGGCTGCAGAGTAGGCGGCAGGTAAAACACAGGTTCTCCATACTGTAGAAAAGTACAGAAAAATTGTTTGTGTAAATAATTAAACTATCTGTTTCTAAAAAATCATAAGAGTATAATTGAGACGAAGTGAAACTTTAGAGGGGTAAGGGACCAGGTTTGCACGGGTAACACACATGGAAGTCAGAGATAAGTTCCTGGGTGTGGTCAAGTTCCATAGCTGGTAACCAGGAGTTTTCTTCATCGGTGCCTTCATAACCTGTCCAGTGAACGAAGTACAGGAGTTTACATTTCCTGCAGTTGTCAATTTTTGAGTCCAAGATTTTGGCTATCTCATACTTGAGTTCATTATCGATTACGACAGGAGGGGGTGCAGGTTGTACTCGATTTGGAATTTGGTTCGGGACTTCTGTGTAGTGAGCCGAGAAACCTTGTAGATCACATGAGGCAACAAGTATGAATAACGTATAATTGCTTGTGTATGTATACAGGATAAGGTTTGGCTACTGTACAGATTAGGAAGGAGCCGGTTTTATAGGACCAGCTCCGTCTAAATATAATAGGTCCAAACATGATCCCCCTGGGTTCGGTGGGGATCATTACACTCTCCCCCTTTAGCTTCACTCCAGGGTGAAGCTACCAAAAGGAAAGAAAGAAAACCTTGTGAGTACAAGGTAAAATAATAAAAGTGGAACTGAGTAATGCCCTGGGAACCCAGTTATCAGCACCACTTGGCCCTGTGAGTGATGCATCATATTGATGCAGAACACGGAACTCCTAAGTACCGCTTTGAAACATTTGTGACACATGGATTGATCCACGCGGTATTTGATGGTGATAGATCATTGAATTGCTGTGACACATGATGTGAATCACGTATTTTATGTTGACGCAAGTCAACATTCTTGCTCCTGACCTCCAATGAGGACTGTGGCATTGTACGCCAGTCCAACATGCATCTTGGCGATGCATGTCCATGTTGTTGAACTTCCCAACTGGGGAGTTGTAATTTATGGCCACATCTGGCCTGGTATGATGGGAGTGATACAGGTGGATGCTGATATCCGACCTGCATCAGCTGCCCCAATGACAGTGTCGGTCCTTGTTGGATCCATTGTACTTCCTGTTTGGGAAGTCGTGGCTGTGTGTTCACAGCCTCACCTCAGTCTCAAGGTGAGTGAGATGAAACTGGGAGTTTCATCTTGTTAGAAACATTCACTC
>QLOK01002726.1:0-10602 GCA_003313805.1 Tricholoma flavovirens
AATCTGGGACCCAATGAGTGAGTATAGGGGCATGGGTGAATTCCTCTTTCAGATAATTGAAGGCAGTTCAACAATCTTCACTTAAATTCCAGGGCATGTGTTTGCAGGTTAGCCGGGTCAGGGGTATGGTAATCCATGGATAAAGTGGTGGTAAAAATTGCAAAACCCTAGGAACAACCAAATGTCTTTTACCTTGCGGGGTTCAGGCCAATCCATAATGGTTTGTAAGACCAAATGGTACAACCAACCATTCATAGGAACCATAATGGGTACAGAAGGTAGTTTTCCATTCTTCACCATCGGCAATGCATACTAAATGATAAGCATGGCACAAATCAATTTTGGTGTATATGTGGGCCTTTTTTCAGGGCATCAAGAAGGTCAGATAGTAAGGGAAGTGGGTATCTGTCCTTTTTGGTGAGTTGATTGAGGCCATGGTAATCCATGCAAAGCCATAATTCTCCGCTCCTTTTCTTGACAAAGAGTATGGGTGCTCCATGGGGGGATTTTGAGGGTCATATGAAGCCGTTGTTTAGGTTCTCATCAATGAAAGCACAAAGTGCCTCCAATTCTGAGGGGGACAAGGAGCACATACATCCAGGAGGAGGTGAAGTGCCTTCTTCCATTTTGAGCTTCAGGTCATAGGAATGATGGGGAGGAAGGGTATCAGCCTCCTTTTTGCTGAAGACATCAGCAAACTTGTGGTATTCTTCTGGGACACTGGAGAGATCCATGGTGGGCGTGGTATGTGCTGCCTTTCCATACGCAGATTCCTGAGTTAGAGATAGCTGGAAAACTAAGGATCCTTTTAAATAGGTAGCTTGCATGTAGGCAGGAGCATTGATCAAGGAGATTTGTGGTGGAGAGGAACTGGGAGTAGAAGGGTTAAGGGTCAGGTTTAGCGTGGGTTTCCAGTTGAGGAGGGGTTCAGATGGATCAGGCAGTGAAGCTGCTTCTCTGGGAGACATCTGGGGAGCTGGACCTCTATGATTAGCAGGATGGAAAGTGATATGGCCTGTAAACCAGTCAATCAATGGATTGCAATGTTTAGCCAATTATATCCAAGAACCGCTGAACAGGAAGAGTTGAGCAAAGTGACAAAAAACTTGAGGACTAGTGTAACACCAGTCAGGAAAGTATTGGGATTTCTGCTGCTTGGGTGATAATGGAGTTGCAAGTTCCATCAAACAGACGGAGTCCCACAGGTGGAATGGCGAACATTGGGGTATTATGGTTGTTGGTGAAGGTCTTGTCTGTGAAGCAGTGAGAGGAACCGGAGTCTATGAGGGTACGAACGGGGAGTGAAAATGAGGGGATTGTCAAGGTGATGTAGAGGGAATCTGGATCGGAAAAACCGGCTGTGTTAAGTCAAACAAATTTTGCCACGTGGTCAAGGTCAACACAACCCTCAGCCCATGTAGCTTGATTATGAGGGTCGCTAACTATTTTTTTGAGTCCATGGAATCCAACTTGGATTCTTCAACTGTGGCAGCATGGGCCTTGGCTGTCTTTGACTTGGGACAGTCTTGTGCTACATGGCCCTTTTCTCCACAATAGAGGCAAAGGCCTTCCTTCATTTGGCATTCCCTTTCCTCAGTGGTAAGTTTCCCATTTTTTCCTACCTTTGAGGAATCCTTGAATTTCTCTTTCGAGTTCTTTGGCTTATTGGTGGGCTCGGGTTTCAAAGTATTTCCCGAGGCTTCATTTGCAGGTTTCGCGCTGTTCAAGTTTGAGTTCAAGGGTTTTTTGTCCTTCTTGTTGGAAGGCTTCGACTCGTGACTGGCTTCATCCTTCATCATCCAATAGATTTTGTTGGCATCTTGTGCCTTCAATCCTAAATTGGCGAGTTTGGTGGGTTTACCACCACGAAGGATTTCTGTTTGTAGCTGTAGTGGAAGTCCACAGAAGTAGCACGCACTAAGTGAAGATTCATTCCAATTGAGTTTGGAGGCGAGTTTCCAAAACTCAACATTTTACTTAATAACACGCAAGTGTTCCTTCATTGATAGTTCAGTGAGGGCTTTCTCAGCATCGCCTATGGGGTCGTGGGGGCTGAAGTTGGCTTCAAGTTCATTGATGAATGTGGGGAAGTCCCACATCCAATGTGCGCTATTGGTTGGGTCCATTAATCTGGGTTCGAACCAATTGATTGCTGCTCCCTTGAGGTAGGAGAGTATGAAGAGAATTCTTTTCTCATCTGAGGAGAACACATGGGGTCAATCATGGAAATGGAGGTTACATGAGATGAGGAAATCACGCAATTTGTGTGGGTCAGAGCCATCAAAAGTGTCAGGTTCTCGCACCTTGACTTTATCAGGCTTGGGGGCAGATTGCGGCTGGTGGAGTGTCCAAATGCCAACTGCGAGGTCAGACATGACCTGAAGAAACCTTTTGTTCTTGTTGGGAGTTTGTTGGTCATTGTCTGGTTTGTTGTTGCCAGGGTCATCAGGATCTCCATCATCTCCTCCATCATCATTCTCTGGGTCAGGAGGGTCATCAGGGAAATCTTGGGGCCTTTTGATGTACATAATCTAATGGTGAGGCTTCAGAAGCATTGTTAGTTCTGTCAATGTCTTCTGGTACCTCGTGTGCTGCGTGGTTATTGCGCTGTCTTGGTGCGTTTTGACTGCTGATAGATTCTGCACCAGAGCCTATGGGTCAGAATGCTGATATTACATGCATGGAGGTACAGAAAGTGGTACCGTGTCTTGCAGGGGTCAAAGAGGATCATGGTTGGGCGGTTAGCCCAGCATGTTGGGAATTTTGAGTGGTTCAGGTTTGGGTGGTCATAGAGGTTTGTCAAAATGAAGTAATCAAGGGAAATGTAGTTTGAATATACTGTTAAGGTCATGCTTATTGCGAGGGAGGAATCAGAAAACATGCAGGTTTTCTGAAGGGGGACAAATGAGACTTGGCTTCAACTTATAAGAAGTTGCACCTTTCCTCTTGATTAGGGTTGTCTCTGATTTACTGGACTTGAATGTGAATGCATGGGTTATGCGCCAGGTTTCCATACTAGACGGCAAGTGAGGATGAAGATTCCAAGTAGTGCTTAACTAATCAATATTCAAACTGAATAGCTCAACCTAATGTGTGAGCTTATATACTAAGTACAAATGTTTCTACAATAATCTAGTAGAGTCTACAATGACTATTACTAATAGATGAGTAAGATACTTCAGAGATTGCTCAGGTTGCCTGAAGCCTAGAATATACCAAAGTGTTCTCTCCTATTTTCCTGAGTTCTACTTGTAGCAACTCATTGCTATTTCGGTTACTAATCCTCATGATCCCTTCCTACCTATCAGTATTACTGTGGTCATCCCACAGGTTTTGCCATGTCAGAAGATCGGAGTGTGAAACTCACTCAATTTGTCTCAGCATGCTCTAGAGCTGTTTCAAAGAATTTTTGCCTTTTTTGGTGTGTTACTGTCACAGAAAGTAATGACACGTGATGTTAGTGGGTTATGGATGTCTTCTACCTTAATGGAAACTTGAGTCTTTTTAAACTTAGATGTGTGAGTTTCAGGTCTCTGGTTGAAATTTTACAACCGGATACCCAAAACTCAAACATCTGTTGCAATATCAACAAACTGTCACCTGGTCATGCACACCTTCCCACTCTATCTCCAACCACCACTATCGCCCTCATCCACACGTCCCTTTCATTCTGTAGTTGGTAGTGTAGAATATAAAATAAGTTATGGTGTTCTAAAGCCCAGAAGACTGTCAAAAGACAGCCCAAAGTATGAAACTATGAATAGCAAATTCAAGTTGTAATGGCAGACTTGACTGCAAAGTCATCTACCTTAAGTGGCTTTGTGGCTATAATGACCAGCAGGGCTTCTCTACCACAAAACACCATTGTTTCTCTCAGGCAAGGCCAGCTCATGCTCAACACTTCCAATGCTTCACCTGGCCCCCATCACCATGGTCTCCATTTGTTTAGAAGCCCTGAATCATGAAAGCCATCCATGCTTTGGTCAGATTCAATGCACCTCACAAACTTTGGGAATGCATCACTTTGGCCAATATACATGTTCTTAGGCAACTTATCAAAATATACCCATAGAAAGCCGACATCCTTTGCAGCACACCATTTGGCATATATCCCTAAAGTACATATGTCTTGATCTATCTGAAATTTGGACTGATGGTTGTGTACAAATACAATCCAGGATTTTTATCGCAAAGTATTTGGAAAACCTTCATGAGCAGCTGTCCTCACTCACTGCAAGCACAAGCTCATATGGCTTCTCTTAGATGATGATTTGTACATGCATATCTTTGGAATTGTTATGGAATGTACAGATGGAATGCTTTGGCAATTTTTCTCAAGAATTTTCATCTACTCAGCTGATTATCTGGAAATGTAATATATCTTATTTTTCATTTGTTTTTTTTCCCTTGACTCATTGACACCACAGAGTTCTCCTTGCATGCATAAAGTACCTCTCACACTGCCCATGTCCAAGGTGCTTGGTTCAAAAGGATGAGATCTCCATGTTGGGCACAGAACATGACCAATGTCAATGCCAGACTCAAAAACAGACAGATGCTGAGATGTGAAGGAGAAAGGTTGAGGGGGTACGAAAGTGGATCCATGAGCATGGTGCAACAATTACAAGTGTTTTGATCAAACGACAGTTGGGTCCTCAATCTTCGACACCTACTCAGGTATGGTCAGCGATCTTCATCTTTTTGTAATGAGCAGCTGATGCTTATTCTAGAATGCATTTTTGGAATGCCTTGGACTGCATGGATTCGAATTTCATTCATTGTTCACACCAGACCTTCTTCATGAGTTTGAGTTGGGTGTCTGGAGAGCCGCATTCAAACACCTCATCTGAGCATACGGTACAGCTGGTAAGTGATGAACATAACCTCTAATCCGAGGCTGAAGATGATACTTACATATCATCAACTAGGGGGAGTTGGAGCACCAGCACGCCAAAAAGTTCTATGTCAGGGTACACAAGGGACAGTTTGCATGTGGTATCGCCAAGCAACAGCGCCGAGAATGACCATTACATCACATCAAAGAGCTTGCTCCAAGTGGCACTGGTACATGGACACATAAATGCAAGTATGGGGATGTTGAAACTGCGCTCCCTCACATAGCTTTTGAGGATGATGAAGTATTACCCCAAAGTTCTCCCTACAAGCACCACCACATCTCTCAAGGTACATAACACAAACTTGTCCTGCTTGGATGGCTTGGTGATAATGAAGACAACCCTGCACTCAAGGTACAATATCTCTTTGATGTACTGCAATGGATCTTATGTTATTCTAGGATTTCCTTCCTCATCTCAAAGTCCATCTTCTTGGGTGCCTGCTTGCACATGATTTTGAAGGTGACAAAGACCGCTTCAGTCCAGATGAATGAAATCAACTTACATTCACAACTAATCGGATCTTCAAACACAAGACTCTTCAAGTAAATTATAAGACATATGATGCTGCATTCAGACATCATAGATCATCATTGAAATTTTGACCATGCTAAGTTGAGAAAAGTGCAATCAACTCAAATGAATACAAAGATCGCTTATCTATCTCCATGGGATTAATTTTGGAATCACACAGCCACACTGTGGGGCATTCAAGTTGCATCAACTCGGAGGCTCGCAGATTTTCAGATTATGTACCAGTGAAGTCAATCGTAGCCTAGAGTCGGAAGAAATATGCAGGCTTTATCCCCCTTCACATACCTGCATGGCACTGCCTGGTGAGTATCGCTTCAACTCAATACAGTTGACCCTGACTCTCACTTGTTGACCCTGCTCCTTGGTATTCAACATCAGACACCATGACTGGAGGTATAAATCAACTCAACTTTAATGCCTTGAGGCAGAACACCCCTTCAAACACCATCATGCCTACCTCAGCCAACCAGTCCACCAGCAGTTTCTCCTCCCTGCACCCAGGAAAGTTTCAACACCTTCCCCCTCTCCCTACTCCTGTCACTCCACCAGGTCAGCTAGTCTATGGACAACCCAAATATATGAAAAGCAGCTCCACCCCAGAACTTACAGGTGCCTGGCCCAGGTGCTCAACTGCTACACTGCTATCCATGGACTCCACCAACCCCAGGATGATATTCTCTGCATTACCTTGCCCATCAGCAAAGCCTCTTAGGCAGGTCCTACTGCTATCTGGTCAGCTGGGTGACCTTTGACAGCTACTCAGCACAACAAAATGAACTATCGGACAAGGTCCCAGCTTCTCAGCTATTGCTCTGATGCCATTAGCTTGGCAGAGGAGGCATAGGAGGAGCAAAATACAGACCCAACCATGGCACTTCAGTACTGTGAGCATTCAACCTGCATGCAATCTCAAGTCCTTACACTTTACCAGCTTCAGAATCTTTCAGAAATAACATCAATAGGCTTGTTGTGGATTGTGTTCAAAAAGCTGTGAGCTCTCTGTCAAACAAGACCAAGGACATGCTGCACATGCTCATCAACGCTCAAGTTGAACCATTTACTGCAGATCATTTTGAAGGGGGGGGGGGGTTACATGGTTTCACACAAGCCATCATGAACCTAACAAAGGATCTTACAAAGCTCAAGCATGTGCATATCTTCTGGCCATTCCATGTCCAAAACCAAGCTCAGGATAGATCACGACCTGACACTGAATCCCCAGAGCCCCAAGGTGTACATGTATATCTACCATCCTCCTTGAATTCCATCTGACATCTGATTCCTAGCTTGAGCCCCTTCCAAGCCAGAGCACTGGGCTTTTCCAAAGCCCCATCTTTCTACAAATGCTCTGCCAAGTTCTGTACAACAATGAGCAATCTGTTGCATGTCTCATGGCCACGTTGTATGTAGAGCTTGCTGGGGCTTACTCAGCAACCACCAAATTGCCATACCGAGACTACATACCCATCCCCATCTTCCTCCATCTGGCATGGAGGGTATGTGGATGACAGCATTTCAAAAACTCATTGCTGAACCAAGCAATCAGATATGTTGCTGCTATGTAGCCTTGACATCAGGAAATATCCAGGATAGGCCAGACTATGAATCTGAAGAAGACTGGTATGCTTTCTACTACTGCTTAGGGATGACTCCCAAATGGATGGGGCATATTCAAGAGGTCTGTAAGAAGTATGCTGAGCACTGGTAATGCTATAACTGTCTCTTAATGCTTTTGTTGCATCCACTGATTGCATCATAAAGGTGGTCAAAGCTGATTGTGGTTGAATGGCAATGCCACTGAAATCTGCATACTGAGCTATCCAAATCCCAGTCCAGCCTCTGTGTTCTTTAAATCTATTCCATTGGCCAAGAGTGCTTTTTATTCATTGTGCTTTTTAGTCTTCTTCCTCCCTCTCCTAGGGCTGCCAGTGTATCTTTTTTCCATACCATTTTTCCACTCAATCATGAACTTGAACAGATATGATGACATGAAGATGTCAGTACTGATCCTTCAAGATTCAGAGACCAAAGGGTGCAGGGATAACATGATCGAATACACAACTGACCATTGTCACCTGGGTAGCATGTCATCCCCAGTAACATTAAAAACACTATCTTACATTAATGCTAATTCTTGTGACTTCAGGACTTTGAATTCTTGATCATCCACAAGTTGATCATGCCATCATCCTGTTTTGTCTTGTTCATCCATGTCGAACACTACGAAATCATGAAGAACTATTTAATGCAGTCTACAATCACCGTTGAAACAAGGGCTGGGTCGTGGGGATGACAATGACTGGGACCAGACGAGGCAGAAGAGGCGTGGTGACAGAATCATGATGAGATCAACAAAGGCACATTCAACACGTCATGATCATGTGTATGCTCTGCATTTGTATAAAGATTGATTGCTGGCATGCAGTGATCAAGATGGTCTCCCCTGCTGAATCACCATGCATGCTCCCCACTGCTGAGCTTGATGACACATGGGTGCCACTTGGTCTTAACATGCCTACTCCCCCCACCCACTGCATCCTGAGCACCTCCCCCCCCTCCGCCTCTGAGTCAGATGCGAGGGCCAGAGCAGGGAGGGGCTCATTTTGAAATGAGGTAGGTGACCTCCTTCTTGAGGTGCACTGGCAATTGGCCAATCTTAGACATGCCGCCCCCAGTCCCCCAGCAAAGTAGCTGGCCCTTTTCTCCAAAGCACCCATCTACAAAACCCCTTGCAGCCTGCAGCAGCTTCTTGAGGGCTACTTGGCTGACATGGATCCAGGAAGAGGTGGCACTGAGGCCATGGCCCACCATGATGAGGCGGAGGGGGACTTCCTTGCTCTTCAATTGAGTGTGCCAGGGTCTCTGCTGTGTGAGGCACATGGGGTCAATGGTAGTGGTGAGCTGAGCTCTGATCTCAGTGAACCTGACCCATTGGGAACCAGCCTCATGAGTCAGCTGGAACAAATCAGCACTCCACGATCAGTACTACTGCGGACTTCCACTTTGACTCCATGTTGAAGTACTTCGTGGGGGTAAACCAGACACTCTTGCAGCCTTGCGTCTAAAGGCCCAAGATGCTGACAACATCTATTGGATGCAAGAGGAAGAATCATGTATGGAATCTTGAAACACGGTCAATGTCAGACACCCAAATAAAAGGATTCCAGCAAAACCCGTCAGCCACAACCCCTGTATAACCCTCCAGTCTACCACCATTCTGCTCCTTCCATTTCCCAACCCTTGCACATTATTAGAAATAGATCCAAAAACTCTATCTCTGATAAACTTGGAAAAAACGGCAAACTCACTGATGACGAAATAGATTGCCGCATGAAAGAAGGACTCTGCCTTTACTGTGGAGATAAAGGACATGTCACTCATGATTGTCCAAAGTCAAAAGTAGCAAAAGCACAATTGGCTAACATTTCAGCCCCTGAGTCAAAGGCCGAAACCATGGACTCAAAAAAATAGTCTGCAATCCTCAGAGATATGCTACATGGACTGAGGATTGCATTGACCTTACCCACATAGTTAACTTCGTTAGGCTCAATGCTTCCGCTCTTTTGGATCCTGACTCCCTAATCATTACACTTTCATTAACATCAATTTTCTCCCTGCTTACCCAAACCCTAATCAATTCTGGATCTTCCCATTGTTTCATCGACTCTACATTTGCCGCTGACCACAACATCCCCACCACTTCGATTTCTCTGATCAGCCTCCGACTTTTCAATGGGTCTTGTAAAACTACCATTACACAGATGGCCCATCTCCTAGTAACCTTTCCTTGCAGTGAAAAGTTCAATCTGACATTTTATGTAACCCCGCTAGACTCTTCCTGCTCCGCCGTTTTAGGATACAATTGGTTGAAGCAATACAATCCATTGATTGACTGGTCTTCTAACCAAATCTCTTTCCATTCAGCTGAACATAGAGGTCTTGCACCCCTGACATCTACCTTGAAGGCTAATTCATTGCCTCAATCTTCTGTGAACTCACCATCTCTTATTCCTGATCGGATTCCCAAATTTATTCCTGACCCAATTCCTACACCTATCCCCGAATCTCCTCACCTAACACCTCCTTCCATCTCGTTAATCAATGCAGCCTCATATTTACGCACCAGTAAACTTCCAGGCTCAATAGCCTTTCAACTGCAGTTAGCACCTGACGGTACTTTCAGGTGCACAGCAGCCGTTACCAAACTGGACTTATCATCGGTCCCCAAAGAATATCATGAATTCGCCAATGTCTTCAACAAAGGGAAAGCTGATAAGCTCCCTCCACACCGCTCTTACAATCTCAAAATAGAGATTGAAGACAGAACTCCGCCTCCTAGCCGAATGTACTCCCTTTCTCAATCAGAGTTAGAAACTCCTCAATTGTTCATCAAGGAACATGTTAACCTAGGGTTCATTCGCCCCTCCAAATTCCCACATGGTGCTCCCGTCCTCTTCATTAAAAAGAAGGATGGCAGCTTATGACTTTGTGTCGACTATCGTGGCCTGAATTGTATCACCAAGAAGGACCGTTACCCATTACCATTGTTATCAGACCTCCTTGATGCCCCAAAGAAAGCCTGCATCTTCACAAAAATAGACCTTCGACATGCCTACCACTTGGTTCGGAATGCCAATGGCGAAGAATGGAAAACCACATTCAGAACCCGCTATGGTTCATTTGAATGGATTGTGATGCCTTTTGGATTAACCAATGCACCAGCCGCTTTTCAACAATTTATGAACGACATCTTCAGTGACATACTGGATGTTTGTGTCATCATCTACCTCAACGACATCTTGATTTATTTGGAGGATATGTCCAAATATAAAGCTCATGTTAAGGAAGTCCTACATCGACTTCACAAAAATGGACTTTATGCAGTCCCCCCAAAATGTGAATTTCATAAAGAAAGCATTGAATACCTTGGATTCATTCTTTCTACTGATGGATTCAAAATGGCTGAAGACAAAGTGAAAACCATTCTGGATTGGCAGGAACCCCACAAAGTAAAGGATGTCCAATCCTTTTTAGGATTCTGCAATTTCTACCGACGTTTCATTTACGGATACTCGGACATTGTCATTCCTCTCACCTGCCTAACCCGCAAAAAATTCCCTTGTAACTTCAATGAGAAATGCCACATGGCATTTGAAATGTTAAAGCAACAGTT
>QLOK01002729.1:0-12039 GCA_003313805.1 Tricholoma flavovirens
CGCCTGATGCCTCTATTTATCCTATGCCGGTGTACGACGTGCACGAGGTGTGGGGTGGTGCCCCGCAGAAGGATGCCGAGGAACAGAGGTCTACGATCCCGAGTATGAACGGGGATGCTAGTCATAGAGGCAGGGCTTCGAGCATTCGGTTCGTATCTTGATATTTGTACGTTCGTGGTCAAAGACCGACTAATTGACGGCCAATCAGGTTGCCAGATGATCCATTCGCGGATCCTGTCGCCCCGAGGATTACTGTGTCTCACCATCCGGAACTACCAAAGTATGTTCTTGTTCGCATTGTTGTGGACCATGCTGAATGGATCTTCTTTCCGATAGTCCGTACGATACTGCGCAGCAACGATCAAATCGTGGTGTGTCACACGACACCCCTGGTGTCGTCGTCGTACCGCTACCTGCCTTCAACGAGGTCGTTCCATCCAGGTGAGTGTTTAGACTTTAGGTAAAGTACTTAAACTAACCCTACCTCTAACACGCTTAGATCACTTCATAACTTCCCCTCTGCTGAAAGTGTCAATGCCGGTCGGCCTAACGTGGAGACTGAGTAAGTAGATATTTTCCAATCTAGTATCAACCTGACATAATTATTCCAGTGAAACTCGCCCCCTCCTTTCTAAACCGGGCTCCCTTAGAAATGCCTACCTCCAGCCCAACGCAGGCGCAGGTAGTGCTGTCGATGTCAGCATCTCCCCCCAATCTGCGGCGCTCGCATCTTCTGTCTGGCCAGCTCAAACGTCTGGAAGTGGCCCGCGCCTGCACGATCTTGGATGGATCGAGTATCAACTACCCGACGGGACGGTCTACTACGTGCACCCAACACGACGTGTCACGACTGACGTGGACCTTCGTGTGGATACAGTCCTCGACATTGTTACGGCGTACCTCGAACGGCAGAAGGATGGGAACGTGCCGCAGGGAACGGAGATGTGGGTCCGGGAGGGTCATGCACAGAAGTCAAGATCAAAGCAGAGTGGTTTGGTACCAGTGAGGTGCTGGGTGGACCATAGGAAGCGGGTAGTTCAGTTAGATCGTGCGAATGAGGCGAACCGAGGTGCGATGGGAAAGAACGTTGAAAATGATGATCGTGAGTACATGAACCATGGACATCGTGGGTTGGCGGTTCTGATGTGCGGAGGATAGATTTGGACATGGAGTATAGGTATTGGGCGTTCATCGAAGCGCACCCAGCCCATGCCTCCCTTCCCGTCAATGCCAAGGTCGAAGCTATGGACGTACTGACGTGGGCTTGGACAGGTAAGTCTGCCATTGTTATTGTGGTAATAGCCATGCTCATCTATGCTTAGATCGTCTGCTGCCCTCCCAACGCACAATCCCTGCGCCATTCACCCAGGAAGAATGTCAGGAGCTTATGTCTCTACTTCGTTCCTTTGGCAATGGTAAGATAATTTGTCACGTTCCACCGTTTTGGATTTCTCAGTCCTCTCCCCCCAGAGCAAAACGATGCAGGACTTCAAGGAGTCGTCCAAACACGCATCATCTCTAGGATTTTGTTGAGAGTTGGTAAGGAAAATAACCCTCATTGTTCACTGAAACGGTTATTCATGTCGGCTTGGGTATACTTAGCACACTGGAGACAATCCTACTTCCGTCCCAACAAGCCTCTCCCCAAGGACGTCAGCAACAACGACCTTCGCTTCCCCAAGCACCGAAAGACCTTGACTCGTGCCTTGTTCGACCTGGTCCTCTCCTGCGTATGCCTCGGTATCCCGTACATCTTCCTCGAACGGCACCAGTACCACCGGCTGGACGAAGAAAGTGGTCTGCGCAGCTCGGCGCCCATGTTTGTGATCGGTGCCTGCACCTGCCTCATTGTGAGTATATTTCTCTTTCTTAGGAATACTGTTCCTCAGTTCGTCTTCGTTATGGAAGGCTGCGATTCTCTTGAGTGCATCTGTAACCTTCCTTTCTTTGCCAGGCCTGGACAATATCGCGCGGGTTGCTGGGTTCATTGCGATACTCTTTTCTTCGTTTTCTATGGCGTCGACCCTTGTTGCAATATTCAAGTATAAGGCCGACTTGGAGAGGCCAGCTGCGCACGTAGGGGGGGAGGGGCTCGTAATGCTCTCGGTAAGTGCATTTGCGCATGTAAACATGTAGTTTATGGGGTCTGATAAGCAAATGCAGCGCCGAAATGTCATCATGTCTCTCCCTCTCATCTTTCTCCTTTATGCTATCATTGGCTTTGTCACAGGGATAGTTTTGTATTCATTCAGGGGTGTTACGGTTTCGGATCCATTCGGGCCTGAGCATCCTTTCGAGGACTACACGAAATGGACGGTGGTTGGTGTCCTAGGTGGACTCGCTGGCATGCTGACTACGTCACTGTTTCTCCTCAGGCGATGAATGACTCGCAAACATGATATGCCCAGTTATTTATTGTCCTCTGTAAAAACCGCATATGTACATCATCTTTATGACCTCAATTCACGCTATTTTAACCTTTCTTCAAATCTTGAGATCCAAACGTCGACAGATAGCTGTGTAAATATAAGTATCGTTGGATACAAGTAATTTGATACAGTATTCATACACTGCACACCCTTAGGCTCGTACAGTTGAGGTCGGAGACTCGTCGACGAATCCAGCACGGTGACCTTGACCGATGGCATTCAACTCGACTTCACGTCTATCAAGCTCACGGAACCTTAAACAATTCCATCAACAACCAACCTAGAAAGGAAGAGGAAAGTTCAACTCACGTGAAAAAGAAAATGGTACCAACAACCCAAGCGGTAACGGCGAATGAACCGAACAACCAAACAAATTTCGGTTCGGTATTGACAGCGGTGAGCGCAAAGTTGAGCGCGGAAGAGAGAGCGTTCTGAAATTGAGAGATCGCCATGACGACTGACTTCATGCGTTTAGGTGCCTAGAAGAGTCTGGTCAGAGTCTGATCTCCTGCATGATAGAGGGGTGGAGTTGGTTACCTTGGTAAAAGCATACTCCAAGGAGGTGATAGAAGCGAAAATTTCGGACATACCGACCAGGATGTATGGACCAGCGACAACCCAGACATTGATGGGTGCACCGACGTGCACACCATTGACTTTGCAGGCGGCCGGTTGTAGGTCGTGGCAAGGCGATAGTTTGTGAAGATAAGACTCGAGAACGGCGGCGTAGACCATTGCTATATGGCGTCCGATAAGCCCAGCTGTCCACGACAGGATGTATGCGGAAATTTACCAAGACCAGCAACGAGGAAGCCGGCATATATCCGTTTGATAGGACTGAAATTAATGTTGTACTTGCGCAGGAGAGGATAAATAACTCGATCGAAAATGGGGATCATGACGATAATGGAGATGGGATTTAAATTCCTGTGGCATGATTATGAGAATGTAAAACTCGAAACTACGGCGTAACTGACTGGATGAGATCGTTGGGAGTGCCTTTCAACTCCATACCGGCTGCAACTGTTCCAAGGTTACCATCGATTTGGGAGTAACCTAGAAGAAACATTGATCAGAAAGGAAATACAGTCAGGGGTGGTGCGACACATACACAGCCAATAGAAGGGGAAGAAGAGGAAGACTGAGCAAGCGTTGAGTGTACGGGCAACTTCACCAACGAATTCATCATCCCAGGTTATTCTCTTGGGAACCTTCCCAGCTTCGTAATGGCCTATGATAGTCTGTTACACAGGGATCGGCCTACAAGATCACGATAGGCTTACTTGGCTTAGCGGGGTCCCAGAAATTTGGCGATCGAATGGCGCGGACAGTTCTGATAGGATTGATCGACCAGGCTGGGGCCATAGCGTACCCAATGGCACGGAAGGTCTAAGAACGTCACTACCAACTGTGCATAGTGATAGTTATAGATAACCGACCTCTAGAAGGATAGATCCGCGAGGGGGCGTCATTACGTAGTTCTTTTTCCCGGCGAGAAGAACGAAAGGGACAAGAACAAAGATACTTGTTGGCACTAAAAAGGCTGACCAGTAGCCATTATCCCGAGCGAGGAATGAAGCAGATATGGCGCCGGATGATCCCAAGTTGATCGCAGCATAGAAATCTGGGCTGTTGCATAACGAATAGAACTTGAGTGCAAAGAAGGGGGTACACACATAGATAGATGTGTTGGATCGTAACGAACGGAGACTTGATAACGACTTCCCCAGATGGTAAGGTTTCTGCGGAGTGAATGATACTTAGCAGTTCATCGATTCATAGAGACGCAGACAAACCCTTGCGAAGCTTGCCGGTGTACTGTTCGGCAATCATGGGAGAAACATTTGACTTGATGCACCCAGCTCCAAGTCCCTAAATAAATGAGAACATGAAAAATTATAAATGTTAGAGGGAAAAGTGCCATTCACCATAATGACGATTGCTGTAACCAGAAGACCCAGTGAGGTGTTAGGAGTCGCAAGAACAGACGGCGCAGAAGAGGCGACGAGAATGATATGACCGAGCCTGCACCTTGGTGTGAGCGAAACAAGGAAAGATATGTAGTCAAGCCTCACAAGCAGACGACAGAGAACACCATGATGGTGTTGAATCGTCCCCACGTGGTGTCCGCGATAATCCCGCCAAGGATAGGGGTGACATAAACCCAGAAACTGTTGAACTAGTCGCCATTGCTTGTTCAGGTGAACGGCAGAGTTTAGGAAGAGCTTACAGTACCTGGCAAATGGGTTCAAGTCAGTCAGCAGTTGAAAATTCACAATTTTTCAACGGAACGCACGAAGGGCAAAAGATTTCTGTTGACCTTTACCAAGGGCACCAGCGACACTGTCACCTCCCCGAAGAGACCGTGGGACCGATCCATCTTTGGAGCCAGGAGGTAACGGAAATTGAATGTAGTTGTTATATATGTTGGTTGTGCCGTAGTAGGTCCATCTGAAAGCAATTTGTTCAAGGCCTGTAGCATTTAGAATATATACACACCTCTCGGCAAATTCAACAATAACAACAAGCCATGAAGCAAAAGGCAAACGATCTGGAACCTGCCTCAAAGTGGCCAGTTCATATTCCGTTACACCCTCTGAGCCCTCGATAATGCTTGAACCATCGGATTCGCCCTTGAAGTTCTGCTCATCAGGGATGGAGTCAGACCGCGGTAGCTCCTTCTCCTTCTCTCCTACTGAAGCCATTACGGGACGCTCCTAGATGGCAGTCGTGAAATGGAACTTGATGCAGGTGAGAGCGTTATATACACCAATGATGCCAGATGAAGAACTTTACTAGCACATGGTACACAATGAACCGATGATCTTGGCAGAAACTCCACGATCACTGGCAATGATTGTTCGATTTTGTGATTCGTGATAAGAATCTTTGGCTGACCGCCAAGTCCGACTCTTGGTTACATAGTTTGAACACACGTCGGGATAAAACGCATGGTTCAATTGATTTCCTCGGGAGGAATCAAGGATCATGACTTGTCCGTCATGTTTACGGTTCAGACAGACTCTTACTAGGCATAGATCGGGAGGCATCCAAGAAACATACGGTCGCGCCGAAATTAAAACATTCATTCGCTATGGTGATGCTTAGTCTTAAGTACCGAATTTAGGTTTGCGCACAGAAATTTGGGAACAACTCGTATCTCGCTTCCGTTGAAGTCGGCATCGTGTCGTCGCACTATAGCCTACTTTAGACTACTCTAGCGCGGTGTTCGGCAAGACTTTGTTGCCGGAGTCTGGAAATCAAAGCTTCAAGTTTCAGAACCATCTTTCGGATTCGGAAGGAGCTCACTCATACGCACATTGTTTGTGGGGCTTCATGGGGTTAATGGCAAGTCCACTCCGGGGCCACGACCATCATCTGATCGGCTATACTGCACCACAAGAAAATATACGCTCATACTCCACATGGACCACTACACCTTATCGTAGTGGTATTGTGCCGACTACACCTTATCGTAGTGTTATTGTGCCGAGTGAAATTGCGGAGCCGTGGCAGGTCTAGCATTGGAGACAAGTAGAAGAAGCTCGAGGTCACAGGCATCGCAAAACGAGCAACTTCTAGTGTCAGACATCCCTCAGACAAATCCCCCCCACAACCATGCCTACCTGATCAATACAGATGCCTTTTGGCCCAAGACCAAACAATGTTTGGCAGGCTTGAGGACTCTTCCCCAAGATCGCGCATAGCCTGCTTTTCTTTGTGATCACGTTCTCGCACGGCGTCGCCTTGCCCGGGTTTCCAAACCGCGTCCGTTACGAAGTCGATCTCCGATGTCGGCACGAAGTGCTCTAATTTCCTTTCATAGAACCGCTCGAAGAGAGAATACCCCAAATAGAGGAGGATGTAGAGCGCGACGCCAATATAAGTAGCAACAACATTCTAAATACAGGATCAGACCTTATCAAGGGCACGAGAAAGATGATTGCATCATACCTTTGCTTCGAATGGCTGTTGCCTCACTGCTGCATAACCCTGTGCAATGAACATCAAAGTTCCGAGGACGATAACTCCTAGAGGTAAAATTGGATACAGTGGTTGCTGATATGGTAGATCGGAAAGTGACAGTCCCCGCGCCTTGTAGGCTTGTCGAAAACGTAAAGAAATAATCCCTATATTGGTCCAAACGAGGAGTGCTGAGATGCCAGTGATGTTGAGGAGCCACGTGAAGACGATGCCCTTTCCCCAGATCGTTGTCAAGAACGTAAGGGACGAAAAGGCCAGAGCCATGCTGGAAATTGATGGTAGAACGTTATTATCGGCCAGCGCAAGTGAGATCAAGAATTGAGCTTGCGTACAGGAGGGCTGGCACAGGTACTCCTCGGCGATTGACCCATCCGAAGATACGAGGTGCATAACCAGCGCGAGCAAGTGACATAAGCATGCGTGAACTAGCATAAAAGCACGAATTAGTAGCTGATAAGACTGCAGTGAGCAGGACGGCGTTGACGACGTGGGCCGCGGCTCCAAATCCAGCACGCATGAAAACTACAGTCAAGGGAGACGCAGCCACATCAGAATCTAGATCTTGTTAGCGATCTATGTTCAAAGTCACGGAAAGTACACGGAATCAACGCACTGAATGAAGCTGTGAGAAGCGTGGCATCGTGGTAATTTATGCACAAGCCGATCGTAAAGATCGTGAGGATGTAGAAAAGCAGGATCCGGAAAAATGTGGCCTTAATCGCGCGAGGAACCGCGGTGTAAGGCTTCGCAGACTCTCCGGCGGCTACAGCAACCAATTCGATGCCACCAAATGAAAAGAAGGCGAATACGAATGTTTGGGCAAACGCGGGAAAGCCACCAACAAAAGCCTGAGAATGGTGAAAGTTTGATAAACCCTGCGCATTGGTTTTAGATCAGTGTTCTGCTGTCGTCTGTTTCGGTTGAGGATAGACTCGCCGGCCCTGGATGGTTCTTAATACCACCCCAATCGTAGATCAGCCCCACGAATATGAATATGATAATCATCAGAACTTTCACAGTAGCAAGCCAGTATTCAGATTCGCCTAATACAAAGTAATCATTTGGAAGGTAGAACTACCAAAAAAAACGAAGACTAACCGTACACGCGAACGTTAATAAGTTGAAGGAAGAATACTGGAACGACGATGATTATAGCCCAATGCCATGGTAATAGCTTCGGTGTCCAATACTGGGCAGAAATACTGTGAAACTTTGTGGGCAGGAAATAAACAACATGCAAACCTGCAGGATGACCGCGGCAGAAATCAGCTCGCTAGCTGGATGAAAAGAAATCTATGTCAATGCTAGCAATAGAAAGAGGAATGATGTGCTGACGGATCGACAAAGTCCTAGAACGAGACTAAGAATCAGAACAATTACAAAAAAGGATTCAAGGAATACCATTGGAGCCAATAATTCCATCCTAGAAATGAAAATGATAAGATAGGATTTGAGCATGGCAGTGAACGTCTTACCCAATGTAAACCCTAGTGCGGGAGAAACAAACCTTGTTCCATACACAGAGAAAGCACCCGATACCGGAAACATCGAAGACATCTCTCCTCTGTATCATGTGTTTAAGGAGGACAACACATCTCCTCATGGGGATGCTAGCCTTACAAGGTGATTACCACGGTATACACAAAGAAGCCGACAACGCAATATGCCAACAATGTACTGCCTGGACCCGCCAGCGCAATGGCCTAAGGATTACGGGGGATATTACAGTACTGAAGAGAAGAAGAATGTGTAACACCTACCGAACCCGCGCTTAAAAATATGCCCGTGCCAATAGTACCTCCGATAGCTAGCATACATTGGACATATAAATACCCAAAGGACTAGATGAAGTCTTCGACACGCACCGATCATCATGAGATGCCGAGTCTTCATACCTCTGTGTGTCTCATGGCCTGCATCAGACCCACCTGAGACCATAGTTGCCCACCATCGCCATGACCGGACTTTTGGGGTTCTGGAGGTGGAGTCTTGACTTGGATCGTGTTTAAGCTCTTCCCCGTAGCTTTCGTCAGCTGGAAACAACATGTCTGCCGTGGTCATGAAGTAGGAGGAGAATTTGGTAGGCGGGGTTGAGAGATTAACGGGCTTTCAGTTAATCGTTCTATCATCTCCGCTGGAGTAAGCGAACAAGAAGCATGTGCACGGAACGCAAAAGGCAAAACTATCGCGTGCTCAGCGTTCAAGCCTCGACTCGGAGTTTTGCATCCGAGTCTGAGCTTGAGCCCCGAGTTCGGAGTTGAAGGAAACTCCGCACCCACTTAAATAACTTGACAAGCCACACTGTGACGGCTGTAAATAGGAGGGATCAAAAGGTTAAAGAGATACAACGGGTGGGTTATCCAAAGGTAACTATAGTAACTGTAATTAGTTGGACTATTAGGGCTCATCACTTTACAAATCACAGAGCGCCCAACAAACACAGAACGAATCCCACTGGCAGTCATGGAAGCATCATCCTGGAAAGACTGAGCAACAACCATCATCAGAAGGTTGTACAGACGTACCTCCACAACCGCCACAACCGCCACAACCTCCGCAGCCTCCTCCACAAACTCCACACCCGCCACCTGCACATGGTATTAGAATGAACTAAACAATTCGGAAAAGTGTAACCCCCTAGTGCCACAGGCTGATCCACCAGGCCCACAACCGCCTGCGCCCTAAGCACGGCATGTCAATATTAAGAAGGACGAACAAGTCAGACAACGACTTACGCCAGCGCATCCTCCAATACCTCCAGTTCCCGACGCGCTATTAACAACATTACCAGTAGCAGCCACACACCCGATCCCGACAGAATTATAATAGTACAATGGAACAGGCATCAAGAACGCCGGATCATGACCATAGGAACTTTCGATGTCCCTCTTATCTAGCTGTCCCGCTTTCGCAAGCTCTGCATTCGCCTTCTGTCGCCTCGCAAACTTCTTGCGCCTCTTTTTCTGTGATGACTGACTGACCCGTTTCTTGTGAAATGCGAAGACAGCATTGTGGTCGCTCGGGTGGGTGGCAGCGAGGAGATCATCACGGTTCGGAGGGACTAGTTGTGACGGAATGTCAGTGTTGTGGGTCTTGACAATGCGGGCCAATTTCTGCCCGATGGTTTCTCCAGGTATAGGACAACCGCAGTGTGTATATCGGACATTGTAATTGGACTATCAATTATAGTTAATCGATGTTTATTATGAAAGTAAATGATCCTCACCTGCCATACACGACATGTAAGATCAAACGCTGTTGCTAACGTCGTTTCTTCAACCTTGTCATCACTATGTGGAGAGTTTACATCGGTAGCAGGAAGGTAATCCACGATTGAACTTACTGATCGACGAATCGTCCCACGTACGTCCTGCAAGCGTCTTCATACCCGTGAGCCATCAGTTGGTGAGTGTGCCAGACGAGGTCAATATCGAGAGTTGGAACTAGGAAGTGCCCAACCGTCTTCGACATCAGGTCAAGGAAACTGTAAGCCTCATGAAAACGAGATGCAAAGATGGAACAAGTCGAAGAACAAACGCGTGATATCGTGCAAGTGCATGCTGAAGGGCAATCTCGTCTTCGGGGCTTTCGAAAAATTCTGGCTCTGTCCAACGCAGGGCATACATCTTTTTCACAAAAGATCCTTGCCGTAACACCTGCCACGTCAAAGTTCAAGTTCGCAAGGCAAAATAACGAGAGTAATGCACGCACTGCGCCAACAAGGTCAATAGAGAATATCCTGTCGTCCGAGTAGGCATTGACAATTCTATTCAGCCTAACACTCGGATGAGACTTGTCTAAATGATAAACAATTCTTGGACTGACAACTTTTCACAGCCGTTAGCCATCTTCCCAGACATTACAGTCCTCAGTCGTATTAGCTTGTATTTATTGTTCTCTAGGATGGATACGGTCCATTGCTCTTGAGTTGAATCCTTGGGCTGCTTAAACTGGAGGGCTTTCATAACGGCGTCTTTCACGTGTTTCCCGCGACCGACATCTAAGCTATCGCTGGCGGTGTGCAACGAACCCCTAGTTAAAGAAGGATGAAATCTACGACAAGATACGATACTAGAGTGTACACTTACGCCAAGTACGATCTAGACGTCGCATCATCCCTAACCAAGTCTTCTGCTAACTTCCTGGCTGCGAGCGTAAGCTTCGTGATCGGCTGTGACTCGCAACCTGCGTATCCACAGTTGACCGTAAATTTCTCCTGAAAGTATCCAGTTCCCTCATCAGTCATTAGCACTTGAGCCACTGTCAGTCTTTGAAAGTAGCAAAAAAAAGCGCTATCCACAGACTTGCATCGACTGGATTATGGCATTTCGGGCACAGGATCGTTTTCGATGATCGTTGCCCCGCATCTTCTAGGGGATCAAACTCTCTCTGAGTTTTCGTTTTCCAACCTTGGACTCTGGCGTCCAAAGGAGAGCCGTCAAGGATACCTGGCAAACGAGACTGCAGGATAATGTTAAACATTAACCTCGCAAAAATGCACCGCAATAACCTACGATTGATGTAGCAAATGTCCGGCCGACATCGTTCAGCACATCCAGACCCGGGAGTCGAGAGCAGTCCTCCGCATACCACCTTCCATAGCAGTGAGCATGAAACTTATTGTAGAGGGACAGGACAGACCCTGGATTGAGCATGTACGCATGCCAAACCTAGTTGATGATCCATGTAGGCTCGGGATTATGTACGTTATGTACACATACCATGATAACATCCAATGGGGGTAAAACCTCCTCTGCAAGCAACGTCGTGTCTGCATGAGTCAACGACTGACACCACGTCGTAAACCTAATATAATCAACCAATCAAGTCGGAGTCAAGGACTGGCGCATGTGCCTTCTCACCGTTCTACTGCCAATGAAACAAACCACGACCACCGCCTATCTTTATCCTCGAGCACCACGCTCGTACTCAGCTCATCAATCTGCGACCGAAGATGCGCAAACGAATGCAAGAGTGCAAGGTGGCCTTTAAGCTGCGCACTGTCAACGAGGGGAGGAGTACGGGCAGTTCCAATGTTGAATGACTCTGGAAAGGTGTACAGGGGTGGTGCACATGGAACATGGTCATCACCTACAACCACTTGGTTTGTTGGCGCTCTGATTGCTGCGGCGTAGGCTGGAGGTGGAGATTCATTGGCATTCATTGTGGAAAGTTCTGGAGTGGGGGGTCACGACAATAACACGCCTGCCATCATGGAACCTTTTTATGACGCATTAACGGTGCCTTGTCCGAGTCAGGTTGACAGTCTCGCCGTCTGGGTTAAGTTCACATCAATTGAAGTTATAGACTTACCAAACTGCCATAATAATCGTATGTTCGGGGGCTGTAACCGTTTTGAAGCTATGTGATTCCAACAATCTCAAAGGTTCTAGCTAAGTAAATGCAAAAACACAATTGAAACGGGTTAGCGGTGACTCGGATGGCGTGACCGACGTTGAGGGGCAACTTGTCAATAAGTAAATGATGGCGGTCACGTGTGGGGTGGGTGGGAGGGAAGTCACGTTGGGGGGGGTGTGGGAGGTAAGTAAGAGGACGGTCACGTTTGGGGGGGTGGGAAGCTGACTCATTGATGAGTCAGCAGCGGCTGTGCTTTTTTTTTTTTTTT